>JANHGB010020430.1:0-25866 GCA_026283785.1 Coracopsis vasa
TGTTATGCCTTAGTTACTGGACTGCTCTTGTCTCAACCCATGGGAGTTACATTATTTCGATTCTCCTCACCATCCCTCCGGGAGCAGAGGGGAGAAAGCAGGGGGAGTGAGCGAGTGGCTGCGTGGCTCTGAGTTACTGGCTGGGCTTAAACCACTATAACACTTTATCACAAATTACAACAGTAGATCAGGAAGTAGATAGGAACTATGTGAAATACTATCTGCGCATCATCAGAATCCTGGGTGAAAGACAAGATTCTGTATCTCAGCGAGGAAGAGTGGAGCAGTGAAACTTGACAAGGGGAGAAACTCTGTGTTCAACATTAATTTTTTTCATTTAACATATTTCATTGGGAGGAAAAATACATATTTATTTCCTACAGCCCAGGAGTAGATATCAAGAAATGCTGATCCACCTCATCATTAATTATATGAGTGACAAAAGCATCCTCTCCTGCAGTATATAAAGAGAAGGAATATTTTGTAACAGTTGATGATTACCAAATAATATGACTTGATTTGTATTACCTATTTTAGGATTCTGGAAAACTAATAAAATAGATTACTTAATGGACGATTTAGTTCCTACTTGACCCACTTATTTGAATTAGGTGCAAGTTTTCTTATGGTATACTTCTTAGATAGGAGGCTTAGACATCACCAGATAAGCCTCTATTAACAGTCAACCTGCAACGTGCATAAGCTCTTTTAACTTCGCATAAACTCTGAGATAGAAGACAATGCGTATTACAGCATTCTAGTATGTCATTTCTCAGGAACTGGCATTTCATTTAGTAATACTAGATGACAAACATGAAAAGCAGTAATTATACTATAGAGTCCATGATTTTTTTTTTCAGTAATTGAAGCTTAAAACAGAGTGGGAGAAGAAGAGTGCAATAAACAGTCTGTTAGTTACAGCCTGTTTCTCTATCTGAAAAAACTGCAAGCCCCAGGATTAACAGTACAATATGCATTTACATGAAGACTCTCTGAAGGCAGAGGGATCGAATGTCACACAGGCCATTCTCTTCTAGAAATTAATAGACAGCTTTCTTGAAGTCAAGTGATGCAAATAGGTCCCTGCAGAGCACTTACTATCACTGAATTCTCCCTAACCTTGAAGGTGCAGAATAGCCATAACAGACTGGCTGAGCATAGAATTAGAGTCATAGAATCAACTAGGCTGGAAAATACCTTTAAGATTATGTGCAATGATTACTCCAGGACTTCCAAGACCATCACTAAACTTTCACTGAAGGTCTCATCTACACATTTTTTTAACACATCCGGGGACAGTGATCCCACCACTTCCCTGGGAAGCCTGTTCCAATACCTGGTCATCCTCTCTGTAAAGAAATTTTTATAGAAAATAATAAAGAATTCTTACACTACTGGAATATAAGTGATACATGAATCAAGCATTCAAGACATTACCCTAATCTTTACTCTCGTGAGTGCCCTGTCTTCAAGCCACCCTCTTACGTATCTTTGAATGCAAATGATTGCTTTAAGCACGCTTCTACCATTAGGATGCTTTCTACAATCACAAGAAGCTACAGACTTACAGGTGAGTTACATTTTTCTTCTGAGTTTGAAGGTTAAAGTGTTTGTCACTAGGAATCAAAGTACAGAATATTAATTTTTCAGTTTGGTGGACAAATGCTTGAACTACATATCAAAATTCTAGAAGACAAATTGTAATATGCACCTAAAATAATTACAGAATCACGTAGAATCCTTTCATTTACATGAATAGCTTGAAAAGACTGAAAAAGAACTGTTGGTCATTTACCATCTACAATTACAGAATTAGCATCCAAATCTGCTTGCCAAATCTTCTGCTGCAGCTGCATAGATTTGCACAATGCCCATGGCTTTGTAAACTGTAAGGATTAAGTTATTTTCAATATTGCTAACATTTTGGATTCCTATTCAACTCTACAGGTTTTTTTACAAAATGGAGAACGTAGAAAGTCATAGTTTGTGTGAAAATACACTATTTTAAAAAAAATTAATTTGAGTAAGACTAAAAATGTAACTTGCTCAGCAACTCCTACAATTGAACTGGTAATACGAACTATAGCAGATACACATTAAAACCTTCAAGTGCCTTCTATCTGAATACTAACTTCCATTGATTTTCTTAATGTGTACTCATTATAGTTGCCAGGAAATTCCATCCCACCCCCCCCAAAAAAGAAAAAAGATTTTACAACAGCATAGAAATGTATTGAAACCAAACCTTTTCAGAAGAACACACCTGGAAATACTGTATTAGATTTTCCTGTCAAAACAAGATAGCAGTAACACCAGAAAAGCCAAGATATTCAAAACCTGAATTGTTGTACATGCATTTGCTACAGTAAAATTACTCAAAATAATTTTAAACCCCGGACAACTCTCAACTTGGTATTAATACAGATGAGTAGAAAGGAACGCTCCAAAGTTCCATCTTTCCAGTCCTCCTATATGATTACTTCAGTATGTCCTACGCTGAGGAAATTATCAAAATCTATATGATGAATAATCAAAATGCTAGATTTTGCATTTCAAGCAGTGTAACTGGCAGAAATTTAAAATGTAGCTGAGCATTTTTCATCCACCATATTTAGTGCTTTCTTTTTCTCAGAATGTACAATTGTGAATAGAAATAGTAATTGTACAGTTCAGGTCATAAGTAGCTGTCTGCTGTAAAGTTAGTTGTAATTTTACTTACCACATCCAGATTGTGCCAAGACTAAACCAATCTGCTTGAAATATCATTAAATCGAGGGGAAAATGTTTTCTGATGCTTGATCTTAATTAAGCAAGGTGCTAGTCAGATAAAATGCTTGAAAAATTGAGATGAGTATTTCTCAGATCTTGGCTTTTGCTTTTTTTTTTTTTTTGTGTTGATTTCGTTTGGCTGGCTGATTCTGAGGTTATAATATATTGGGGATTTTTAAACAAGATAATTTAGATTATTAATTCCAAACTGATTGTTTTCTTATATCCTGTAGCACTTTCTCCCTCTAAGCAAGAGCCTGCAGGATTTTTCATCAGACCATCTTCTTATATTTAGAAGATATCATTTACACTTATTCATTATTCCACTCTATGCCAGAAAGACAAATCTTTCCCATCAATCTTGATCTCTACTGGCTAAAAAATCTTTCAGGTATTCCATATAACCTCACAACATGAGACCACAATTTCACCACTCACTTATAACTAGATGCACTCTCTAGCCTTTCCCACCGAACAAAGCAGTGAACCCTCTACCATCTTAATTCAGCTCCATAGCAGAAGAGGCTGTGCACTTATTACTTTTCACAGAGATTCTATCAGAGAACAGCAGCATTTTAATTTGCTCATAGGGTTTCAAAGAAATTACAGTTTCATAGGTTGCAAAGAAATACCCCAAGTGGACTTACCAACATAAGTGTTTTTAGATAGATCTAGCCAGTTTGCAGGTGATGCCTACATACATGGAGACATGAGAATGTGCCAAAGGTTGCATCTCTGGACTGATCAAATCCACCATCTTTGAAGACCAAGGAACATTATGTGAGATGGACAGGAAGGGAACCACTTCATTTATTAGATACATGGGCATATAGAATATACACAGTATTTCTGTAGATTTCTTTTTTTTTTCAGATTTTGAGAAAAAGTTTATCACAGACAATTGCTTATGTTGCTTGGGAAGGCAGCTCCCAATGTGCTGTCTCACAGGAAGAAAAGCTCGAAATGTTTTCTTACTTTTATTTTTTTTTCCTCTTTTCTTTCAGATTCCGGGTACAGTTAGACATTTCAAGCAAGATACCTAAATCACTATGTAAGTTGAGGTAGACATAGGTTATATGGGGAAGGCAGGACACTTGGGTGGAAGGAGAGAATGTCTTCCTAAAATGAATCATAGAATTGTTTGTGCTGGAAGGGACCTTAAAGCTCATCTAGTTCCAACCCGCTTGTCACAGGCAGGGACACCTTCCACTAGACCAGGTTGCTCAAAAGCCTGTCCAACCTGGCCTTTAACAAATTTGTTTATTTATTTTTATATGAAAGCGTATTTCAGAACAACTCTGATTTTGAAACCGTTGCATTCTTTCTTAGATCCATGATAATAAAAATGATATGAAAGATACGGACAAGTGGCTTTTTGAAAGATCGAGTGTACAATCAAATCCTCACTTAGGTACAGCAGCTGTCTGCACTACAGATGTCTTTGTAAAAACAAATTCATGCTGCAGATCTGATGGTAATGCACTGAATGGCTCTTCCTACTGAATTATACATGGGACAATTTTTTTTTTATAAACTCACAATTTAATTTCATGCAATTTACATATTCTGATTGATAGTGTTGTGTACAGATACATTTAATATTCTCTGGCACTGCTGTATAAATAAAGTCTTATATCAATATTTTGTGCTGTTCTTAAAGATTAATTTATTTTAAGGTTACATTCAGGTTACACTGATCTTTCTCTTATATGCCACAAAAAGTGCACACTAAACTACGTCTTGTTTAATGTGATTTCTCCAAGTTACACTATCTGTAACAATTACTTTTACAGGAAAATTTGTCGTTTTAATAGAAGAAAATAGCTAGCAGGGAAAAAAAGAAAAGTGGAGTTTATTTAATAAGTATTTAGAACATATTAGAGCAGAACAAATACTAAGCACGATGTTTGAAAAGGAATTTCTATCAAACAGTTTATCTGAATTAATATATATTCCATCACTTACAAATTTCAGTTCAGATAATGCTACTAATTAGTTTTGGCTGATATTGGAGTATTTTGTATGCCCCATTTATAAAAGCTGTTTGCCCATCTGTTAATAGGTTGGAAGTGATTAAAGGACACTTATTTTGGCTGTTGCGAAGGCCAAATCATTTTAAAGCTGCAAATATGTGACAAAATCAGCTAAAGGTTTGCCAAGTTCAGGACCTGATTTTCTTAAAGAGTTGTGGTGTCTGCTCCCTTTCCCTCCAGCCTAAAGTATCTATGAGTTTCCAGTATATAAAAGCAAAAATTAAGCCTATATGATAGGCAACACTTACTACATATTTGTTTAAACAGAGGTTTCAATGAAATTTGAATGTTTTTCAGATCTCTAGCTAAAAGAATTTCTACTGTTTGTATATTAACTTTGAATCATTGCTTCTGAGATCTTAACTAAAATGTGTAATGTAATCAGTATCACTGTATTGTAATAACCATACCTTCTCCTCCTATCTTTTCAACAGTGTGCATAGAAGAACAGAAAAATGAGAAATAAGTCAAGACAAGAAGTTTCAGAGGAAAAAGAAGACAAAAAAGAATTTGGATCAAGAGGACAGGCATGGACAGTGAGCTGGGAATCAACAGCAAACAGAAAACCCTATGGTAAGAAGAGATTTATGTCTGCCGTTGTTGAAAGATAATCACAGACTTCAGTTCCATCTGGGGAAGAGAATTTCAGTCATATGTTTAACTTACATGAAGAGAAGAATTAGCCTTGTACAAAGAGCTGGAATAACTCCTGTATATCATTTACACCCTATGGTCTACCTGAAGGCAAATTTCACGTGTCAAATTATACCCTGCTTTTTCTCCATATATTGAATTTGTTGCCTTACAGTTTCAGGAGAGAACCTAAGCTGACCCTTACTCCATGTGAAAAGTAGTAGTGGAGTTGTGAAAAGAGTATTCAAACAGATATTCTAACCCTGCTTTGTCTGCAAACCCCAGAATAATTCTTTTCCTTGGCTGGATTTGGACTGTAATACCAAAGGGAAAAGACTAATAACTGACCCTAGACCTATATGCTTCACCCACAGATTTAATTTTATAAATGAGCAACATAAAGTGCTACCCTCATACGTTAAAGACATATCACCTGCTTTGTACTACTTCAATGGAAAATCTGTCAAGCACTTTCTTTAATGATTATACATCTTAAAAATTCAACAAATGAAAGGATTATCACTGAAATCATATTAATCTGCAAAGGATTAACAGCCTACTGTTGAAAGACTTCGTGAACTGCAATAGGAGAGGATCTGAAGAAAAAAAAATACAAAGAGCTTTTCACATAAATAGTGCAGAAGGATCATAGAGGTTGGAAGCAGCAAAAGTGAAAATGGACTGAAACAAAAAATGGTGATGTGAATCAAACACTTTGGCACTGAAAATACAACAAAACCATAGAAAATATGCTGAAAGCTGTAACATCCTTACTACCTGTACTCATTTTCTTTGTTTCTGTGACCAGTTGCACTCTCATTATCATTTGTAATTTTAATTAATTTAAACAGATTTAGATACATTATCTGAAATGCTTGTTTAAAGCTTGAAATAGAATTTTATTGAACATTTTGAACTTAATGAAACATTGACAATGAAGTCCTGATTTCCAACTGATACAGACTTCTTTAAGGGATAGGAAGACCCCCCACAGTTTATAAAATAATACTTTACCTTCAACAGTACACAGCTTAGCTTTTAGAATTTCAAGGCACAAATAGATTATTTCTCTGTAATATTTTCTCTGCCTGTAGGACATTAATGAAATCATGGCCACGCATTTCTTGTTATTTAATGGCCAACAGAGTTCATTTCATTAAACCTCATTCAGTAGTTATCCATATTCATGAAGACACTTAAGGATGTGTTTGATTTTAGCTTTAGTAGGATTTAAGGATATGCTTAAAGTTAGGCACATACTTAAAATGCTATGCTGAATTTGGATGGAGGCAATTGCATGCTTACCTGAGGTAAAGTTAAAATTAAGCATATGCTTAAGTGTTTTGCTGAATACAGATGGAGTGCTGAACTGGAGCCCAGTGATTACTCATAAGTGTCAGTATGTTCTCAATCCAGAAATTATCACTTTACAAATAAAATCTGAAGATATGCATATACATAATCAATGTATGGCTGAGCAGAATTTTGATGACCAGCTAATTACAATTCATGCAGACATAAATTAATAAGGTGATAAAACACTGCTTAAACTCAAAGGAACCTCCCAAATTATTCACTCAGGGTGAACATAGAAGACAAAATATGACAGTAAAACAACATGGAGTTATGAAGACAAGCTGTAAAGACAGACACAACAGCTTTCACTTCCAGTTGAAGACATGATTTTTAACCTCAGCCCAGTTTAGTAGGTCTCAAGGCCTAATACTAAAATTTGCCTAGTTTACTGAAGATACAGTGATGATAATGGGAAGTTAATATGCACATTAAACAACCAGATACCGTTCATCACATAGAATCCAGAATCACCATTCTGAGTTTTTGCAACTTAATGACATTGAGAATATATAGATTCTACATGGAAATGGTATAAGTGTATGACTAAGACCTACTCATGCTTTCTAAGGCCTTTGTCAGTTTTCAACATTCACTATCAGAAGAAAACCACTGAAATATATATTTGAAAGTACATCTGTTTCATCTGCTCTCATTTTTACCAATGATGAATAGGAAAAAAGAACCTCATATTTCTCCTGATTTAGTACTTGATGCAGTGCTCTTCTTTTTATTGGCTTGGAAGTATACCATAATTTGAAAAGACAGAAGAAAGATCTAATGAATTAGATAGGTAAAATCTAACACAGCTTATAACAGCCGTATATTTCAAGAATTGTACATATACTTTAAAATGTTCTAAATTTAGACAGGACCAAGAGCTTTACTGAGCAAACCTAAATGTTCAAAGAAATAAACCCAACTTAATCAGTAACAGCAAATGTTAAGGATGAACCTAGAAATACTTTGCTTTAAGCTTAGATGTACAGGTTCTAAAAGGGGAAATCGCATTTTCACATTTCCAAGTCCTCAATGACTACTGTCTATCCTTCTACCTTAGAATTCTAACAATGCTTTCATTTAATGAATTATGAAAACACAAAACCCACAAACATTTGCTATCACTTAAAAAATCAGGGTGTTTGGCTTTTGCTATGATGTATTTCTGATCTGGCTACCTCTGAAAGGATACATCATCTGTAAAGGACTCAGAGGAAAAACAAAACCAAACCAAAAAAACCTAAAACAACCAACAAAACCAAAACAAACCAGTATATAACTGAAGCAGGTAGCTACAACCCCCTCAGATATCCCTGCCATTTTAATTCCCGTGCTCCTAAAACACAGCAATAAACAAACCATGTTAAAGAACAGATATCTGACATTACACCAAAATACCACCCATACCAATGTACTCATCCTAGAAATGGCCAACAAAGGAATATAGGCAGGCATAAGAAACATGACACTTTCAAGACTGATTCATACCCTTTATAGACTTTTCATTCTCAGCAGTTCAGTAACCGAGCTAGAGGCAGCATCTATACTTTATGTTTAATAGCCAGTGAATAACCAATCAGACATCAAAATGCCTAATTCCTTTTTGATCCCTTTTCTGTTTCCAGACTTTGCAACACACATGGCTGTCAGATCCACAATTCAATTATGGATTATATGAAAAATATTTTTTGTATTTTTGTTCTTAATTTGCTACCTGATTATTTCATCCGAGCCCTCTAGTTCTTGAGCTAGAAAAACAATATATATTATTCTTTATTAGCCTTTCCCCTACTTTGAAGATTTTATTCCTGATCCATTACCTCTGTCAACTAGGTTTTATGATACTGGATCAATGGATGGTAAAATGGTATATGATATCCATTATCAGTAAATACAGCATGAAACATTTTCTCTCCTGATGACTCCCAGCTTATTTAGTCTGTTTTATGACAGAAACTATTCCACATCTCTGGCAATCCCCTACACTACCTCTTCTAGATTTCTATTTTTTTGGTTTGTTTTTAGGACAGGATGACTAGCATGTGGTATTTAAGACAAGAGTGTACTATGGATGTAGGAAGTACTCTACCCCTATCTGCAGCCAGCTCCACAGGTACCTTGATATTCTTAGTAAATTGCAATTAGGCTATCAGCGCTACAGCTGGTCCCTTGTATATTTTAGGATCATCAGTCACCAGTGCAAGTAATTATTATCTTGTGTGAGAGTTAAAATGCGTGCACATGCTCAGGAATAGTCCTATTTAGTGCCTCATTTTGTAGGTGTATAGTTCTTTGGTCTTTTTTTTATTAAGTTCTGTGTCACCACTGAGTAGTCTTGTCCATTTTGGTTGGCTTTTATACTAGCTTGCTGTATTTTGGTCTTAGATTCTTTTTTTAACCTAAGGATTTGAGTACCAAAGTTGCTCCTCCCAGAACTAGAGTGGCTAAAGCCAATCACAACCCCTTTCATCTATTTGGAAACCCTGTCAGACATGTAAGGTATATGCTGAAAGGCAAACTACATTTTAGTTCATGTGATCTAAAGCCAAGCCAATGTCTAATAAAGTCACCATCTATGATTTAATATGAAGTTGAAATTACATTTCTTGTGCAGTTGAGTTGTGACTAGTTATTTTAACGCAGTCTGGATGTTAACATCAGCTGTCTGAGAGAAAACATGAGGAAAGAGTGGACATAGAGTTGCAATAAGCATACTATCTGCATAAAACCTCAAGAGACATTCTCCAAAAAAGAATTTCTGGGCAAAGATCCAACAGTACAGTAAGTGACTTTGCACATGTCTGGGTATACATGTACGAATTTAGAGCAAGATAGATGATAACTTCCTAAGTTACTTCAAACGTATTTTAGTAATTCACATGAGATTTCACAAATGCTATTAAGACATTGTCCAAGGGACTCAGGTCCTCCAGCTGCACCTATCAATATGTGATTCGGTTTATGAGATGACAATAGCAACTAAAATCCTACTATGCATGTGATCAGTATGTGCCAGGACCAGATCTCTGAATATCTCTGATATTCACAAGTCAAGTTTCAAACATAAGTATTGTTCATTCAAAAAATGAACATTTTTTAAAAATAAACCTTTTATCAGCAGACTGCTGTCCATGAGGCTTAATATAGATGAGTGAAAATGATTCTTCAGCTTTCTTTTTTTCTCAAGTATACTTTACTTTCTTAAAGTAAGTTGACCACATAGGTTTAAGTATGTTTCTTTTAAGCAATAAGGAAAAATCATACCATCAACTCCTGAAAACTGGGAGGTGAGAAATATACAGAAAGGTTCTTTACAGTTTGCAGTCACCAGGCTAATTGATAATGCTATTACAAAGGAGCCAAATGGCTTTGTCTTCTCAGAATCTTCCATATAAAACAGTGCAGTGAAACATGTGTTTGACTCAGAATGAGTGGTTCCCACTTCACACTATGATTAGCCACTTGCCAGAAAAAAACACACAGACCCCCCCCCCCAAATTATCTCTTCTGAGGTCTTCATATAGTATTTTAATTCCACAACACTATTTATGGTGGTCTACTAACTCAGTGTATAGCTACCCTTTGAACAGCCACTGTCCCTCTAGATTTCCAATTGTTACTTACAGACATTCAGAAGTTCACAATTCTTTTCCTTCACTTCCCAAACTACCTTTCAGGTCTCTTGTATGTGGTCTAGTAGGTTGCATATGCCTTTCATGTGAGGCCACCTCTCCCGTTTGCATTCAATCCTTTATTCTGTCCGAGACAAGGGTGGTCTGCAATAAAGACCTTGCTTCCACTTCACAAGACACCTGTTATCTTCTTCGCCAACCTGCCAACTCTTCTGTTGCTTCCCAGTCCTGCTGCTCCCCAGCCCACTGCACCATCTGCACAGCAGGTATTCAGAGATAAACTTACAAAGTGTTATAAGTCTCAGCTTTGTCTCAGAGCCAGTGCTGCTTAGTGAGCAGAATAATTATTCTGGAATAAAAGTAATTTTTATTGAAGAATAATGTCTGCATGGAAAGCTACTCCAGAATCAGGGGTAGCAAACTAATTTATTCCTTTCCAGGTCTGCTAGTCTGCTTCCTCTTTTGTACAGGACCTAAGATTTGTTTGTGAATACTTTAAATTTTCTTACTAGGACAGGATATACATGGATATAACAATAATCTTAATCTACAAAAAGAATAAAAAAATATTCAAAATATAATTTAAATATTTCTAGCTATTTCTGAAATACAGGACTCTGATGACTCAAAAAGACTGTCCCAATGTAAAAATGAACAACCATTTGCAATAAGCCTTTTACAATAAGACCCAGAAGCAATTGGATGAAGTGCCATATGAAAGACTGGAAGAAGTGGCAAGGTTGCAACCAGAGAAAAAATTCAGCTCATCTGTTGTAGTTAGTAGTACCACACCACAGAAACTCAAGATCTTAATCTTGATCCCAGTGTCCCACAATATTGGACACTACTTAAATGCAATAACACTCAATTACCTCAGATAATTCACAGTTGCAGTAAAACTTCAAGAGACAACAGTGGAATACAGACAGATGAAGTAACACAAGAAAACAATGAAGTGATTTTGATTAGCACAACTCAGAGTTGTTGCAGTACATCAGGAGCTTAATGGTTGTTACTTGAGAACAGATGCAGTAAAGGTTAATCTTAGGAATGAATGTAAAATGCACTCAAGAGGTTGTTTTGGATAATCTACAAAGAGTTTCTACAAAGCCTACAAGGTAGCACAGAAAAAACACCTGCAGTTTCATGCTGAAACATTGAAACTGCATCATTCATCAATGGAAAGAATAGAGCTGATCATCCTATTGTGAATCAGAGATGATAGAGTGGAAAAGGATGGTTCATATTTTGTTCAACTCAGATTATTATGGTATTCTGTCTAAACTGGTGAATTTGAACCATGGAAGCACTTTGAATGATAAACAGCAGAACTCCGTATCAGCCTTGAATCATAATGCAGGAATGGGTAATTCAAAACTAGCTTTAAAAGAGGTTACAATTTAAATAACTATCTCCTGGTTTAGGTCAAGTGCAAACTAAAGTGCGAGTTGCAAGCAAACCAAGCTATCTCAGCTCTTAGAACACTACAGCTATAGTCTATCTTCTCCCAAAGAAAATAAATCAATAAATCAAAATAATGGCATTCTGGAAATGTAACACCTTTTCTATAACCCATTCTTCCTCATGTGTCTTTTGAGGAAAGTTTTTATTAAGAATATTTTAAAATTTAATGAACTGCTCTCACTTTCTTGTTTCTGTTAATTTTTCAGTGAACACACTAAAGCTATTCTGAGAAAATACCCCTGGTGTGTAGATGTAAGCAAATCTGCAGGCACTTTCCAAGTACACTTACTGTTTTATCCAGATTCACAAGCTAAAGTGATATGTTGCCTTTTCTAATTAAAGGAAATGCAATCAGACATGGAAATACCATGCAAGGTGATTTTCTTTCACATGAAACATTCAGTAAGAAAGATGTCTTTGTACATGACATACGTTCTACTTCTTCTTCCCCATTTGTCTGTGTTTTAATCCAGGTTAGCTTTCCTTCTTGGTAGATTTGACACTGTAGCTGGCTTTAATCAAATTACAATGACATGAAGCAAGCACATATGTTTACATGGTAATGTACCTACCAGGAACATGGGTATTGAAAATACAAAGCTGAATCAATGTTGAAAATAATTGAAAGGATGTGCTCCAGATTTACTTGTGAAAACAATGTAACTGCATTAGCAATACAAGCTTATCATCATAGAATCACAAAACAGTTTGGGTTGGAAGGGACCTTAAACATCATCTAGTTCCAACCCGCCTACCATGGGCAGGGATGCCTTTCACTAGACCAGGTTGCTCAAAGTACTGTCCAACCTGGCCTGAGACACTTCCAGGGATGGGGCAGCCACAGATTCTTTGAGCAGCCTGAACTTCTTTCAAGAAGGTAGCTTGGCTATGCTTGGCTATGTTTGTGTATACAAATCAAGAATACTGTCTTTGGGTAACGTGTGCATTGTAGGCCGACTGATAACTTCACATGACATTTCAAGATTTTGAAGTTCAGTTTTGTTTCGCTGCAGAACAAAATCAAGAGGTTCTACACAGTGACTAAGTCCCTCTCTTGTGATGTCAGAAACTCATATTAAATAAAATGCCCTGAATAAATCAGCAAAGGGATTTCGACTTCACTTTTTCACAGCCTACCCAAAACCCCCTCCACGTTCTTGGTTTCAAGACAAAGTTAGAATTTCTGGTTTTCTCTTTTCCTCCTCACAGCAGATATTCTAGGCATGAGAAATTCTTCTTGACAAAAACACCATTGACACTCATTTTGTGGGCAGAACGGGAAACATTTCAGCTGTAAAGCTTCAGGATTTGCTTAATGTCAGGCTATATTTCTCAGTCATTTACTCCTTACAGAGGATGAAAAATACCCCCACTTTTCAATAAGCGCTACACAGAAGATTCAGTCCCTGTTCCTAACATAAGTGTTTACAGTGTAGCAGGAGATACTTTTAGCCACTAAATTCCATAAACTCACCCTGGGTTTCTCAGTGATGTCTGCTCATGACTCTTAGCCCGTCCTTGCACTCCTTCCATGGAAGCAGCATTCCATGCTTATCCTTAGCACCAAACAAACTTAACAATCAAGAAACTATTGAACAACAGATAAGGTCAGGCATTTTGATGCAAGATTAGAAACAACATACTACAGATTAATATAAAATGAAATTTTAATTTAGACTTATGATCATGTGCCCCTCCAAGCAAGAGTTAACCAGTTTTATTTAGACTCCCCAAGACTCTTCCATGTTGTCAAATATGAAAATTTACTGCATTCAGCAATACTTCTTCTTGTGAATATTATTCTTTATCAAAAGCTGTACAAGCACACTAATTCTATTGCATCCTCTCTGGTTTTTATTTCTTTTTTTCTATTTTTTTCCAATACTATTTTTTAAATGCAAGTGTAGTCTGTGGACTTTTCACTCTTCCTCAGGAAGGATTTCTCGGGAAGGTTTGCACGTTATTAACTGACAAGTGATGTTACTTCCCTCTGTCATTTCATACATCTACAGGATTCTTCAGTTAACACCTTTATTGCAGCTTAAATGATCTTAAAATCAATTCCTAAGACATTACAAATATTAGAATACTCTTAAGGCTGAATGTTACATTTTGCTTTTAATCACCATCAGTCTAAGCTTGTAGCAGAGACTAAATATGACATCTTTGGGCATGCTATTAATATTGACAACAGATTTATGAATACAATAGTGTCATTGAAATGTCTCTTAGAGACATGCTGCTACTGTCCCTGTTACAAATCTTGAATCTTTTTGACTGATCAGTGCTGTTTAATAAAACTTTTAATGAAATATTACCAAAACAGTCTTATCTTCAACAAGTCTATTCCATATTGTAAACTAAATTTTAGACTCCGTGTCTTTGCTGATGAATGTTATCCAAGAGATCTTTAGACAATCATGTTTTCTTCTACTGTTTTCAAACCAGAAACAGCAATGTCAGTTTGCACATAATTTCTGAGGCCACATGTAAAATACAAAACTTAAGATGGAGAGCAACTAAATCTCAAAATACAACCATAAGTTTAGTATGCATAGATACATTTATTTACCATTTCAAACCTTTTTTTTCCAAACACAATAAAAAACTAATTTCTTAACTATCCAACTTTTTTTCTTAACTATTCAAATATATATATATTTTTTTTTACATTAATTCAATTCTAACTCTGATTTAGTTCTATTAGTGTTCAGAATAAGAGTGTACCAGTGAAGTGACGTAGCTTGAGAACAGCACCAACAAACCTGGAAAATCAAGGCATCATATAGGAAAAGAACTGGATGACACTGTAGACTGGAGTTAGAGAGTGAACACTAAAATTGCAAGTTTATAAATTGATTAATGAGAAGAAATTCTATAAAAGTTTCTTTAGCTAGACATAACGTTGGAGGAGAAAGACCTGGATGTCTTGGCAATTTCCAGTATAACAATAAGCCATAGCTGAGTAGAATCAAATTTGACTCTAGAAACAGCAGACAAGGAAAAGCTTAATGCTACTCTGTGAATTGTTGTATTCTGTGTCACTACGGTCACTCAGTATTCCAGCAAGGTGAATTCTGTCTGGTTAAAGTGCAGATAAATGGCTGTGAGGACAATGAGGGCAATGAAGAGTTCTTACAGGACAGGAAAAATGTAGTTTCACCTTTTCAGTCCAGAGAGGCAAAAGTTGACAGTGGACACGATTCAGGCAGAAGTGGGTATAAAAAGTCAAGGAGGAAAAAGAGCTATAAAACCAAATGGCAATGTTGACAAAATAAAGAGTAAGTACAAACTGACCTTGCCTAAATTTAGGATGGAAACTAAAGGTTTCTGAGCACCAAACTAAACAAGAGCTGGTTTTCCGTGGAAGTAGTGGGAGAAAAAAACCGACCGACCGACCAACCAACCAAAAATATTAGGTGAAAACTAGTCCTTAATAAATATCTAAATGGTACAGACACCTACAGCAAGGTCCTGGCTGTATTCATTAGGTGAAATCAGTCCAAAGTCACTCTCTTTTTGAATTAACTGATTGTTGGGACAATTTACAAAGAGAACTGAATTACAGTACAGAAAGAAAAGTTCTTGTTTATACAAAGGCTAGGTTCAGAGTGTTTTTCAAAGAACACAGTTATCTGACTATCTATCTGAGGGTGCCTCATTCAAAAATAACTATCATTATAAGATGTTTTTAGAGATAATATCTCTCAATGGATGAGAGCCAAGTGGCCAATGTAAGATGTGATAATTCATGGTATTGAAATAGCTATTGAATCAGTAGTAATTGTTCTTTTGGTGTCAGGTTCAGCAGCAAGAACAAAACCAATCCCTGCTACCCCACAGAAGAGAAACTGGCCCCTGCCTGACATGAAATATTTTCTAGAATTCTTTTGTTGTGTATCACAGCCATGTTTTAAAAACCTGGTTATTTAAAATAAAAATATATTTTGCATTTCCTTTCATTAATGTGGTGTGAAATATCCTTCTATATTATTAACAAAGATAGATACACATTTAGCAAAAAGTTTAGTGTCTTTGGAAAAACATCAATTTGGTTCCTAGAAATATACCAGACAGGCTGTGAATAGACAAGAATAAGGCTGCTGAGAGTGCACCCACAAAGGTTTGCTTTTCAGGCTTGATATTATGTGTAATTAGCTTGACATTTAATAAATGGCATTTCTAAGAACTGCTAAAGCTGACTTACCAAGCAAACAGAACAACCTTGTTTTGTATAGAAAAGGTATTTGCATTGTTGCAGATTTTATGTAAAGTGGTTTTGCTGGCTCATGTTGAAAACATCTACATGCATGAAATACTTGAGATGAACATTGCTCTCTGTAAACTGAACTTTCTATTATGGTGCTCTCTGCTTAGCACAAACTCTGAGAAAATGTCCTGTGGTAAAGCTGGTACATAACAGCAACTGAGCAGACTCATAAAAGAGCTATAATAAATTTATCCTCAATTAAAATTATGGGGTTTTTCTAAGCATGTCTCAAACCATAAACATTGTATTTTACATTTTGGTAAAAAAAAAAATAAAATAGCAGAATATATGTTGAAATTGTACATCCTTAAATTCTTCCTAGGCTTTAGAAAACTGAATTTTATATTGACAAGTAAAGAAATCTCTTTGATAAAACAGGACTGCATGTGTTAGTCTGGTTATGCAACCCAGAGGATAGGCTTGTTTACATGCAACACATTTCAAGGGCACTTAGAAAATATTAATTCAAGAAATACATCTGAAATTTGGTTTCTTTTCCTACTTGTGCTAAGAAGAATATTAAGTGTTTATGTCATGATGTCATCAACTTTATTTTTGTGCATTAGAAATCTTGAAATCTTTTCCAAGCACAGGTAATATCAGAATATCATTCACCAAGTTCAGCTTCTTGGTTAGCACACACACACATCTCCAGGGAAGAGAATGAAGTCTTCAATCTGAAATCTAGTTATAAATAGGGTTTCCCATATAGCATTTGCAGACAGCACTTTTAACAAGCATGGGGGCTTTGGGGCTGGGCTTATTGGGGCGGTGTTGATTTTGGTAGGGTGAGGCAGATCTACAAAGCTATCCTGTTTATCCTGCTAAAAAAAAAAAAAAAGGAAACTTTTTTTTTCCCTAATGGCAGAGTTCAGTGATGACGTGATTTACTGAACCAAGCAGTGGACCTGCTCTACACAGCATTAGCATGTACACAAAAGTTAGTTTGAGATCTAGGTAAATAATGTATGAAAGAAAGACAAAATGTGAATGCTAGAATGAGTGAAAACAATGTCAAATGTCCTATCTTCTATGTTCTCAAGGTTTGGGGACAAAAGGAAACAGATGTCTTTTCCTGTTTCCTTATTTCCTTGACTAATTCCTTTTATAACCTGAAAGAAACAGATTGTGAGCTCCATAAATGTAGAAAAAACTTAAAGGGATAAGAAAATACACTTTTTGGCAAAAAAAAAAAAAAAGAAATCTTAAAAGAGTGGGACTTTCTCAAGAAATCTCCCATTTCTAAAAAAGGGAAAAGCTTAATAAAATCAAGCCTTAGTTTGCAGCATTCTTGAGAGAGCAGAAACGTAACCTGAAAAGATAAATTAATATATAATTTTCCATTGCAGTGTAAAACTAGTGCTTGCAAATAAGGAAAATATGACGCTACAACAGCTCCCTTCCCCCGAGCAATATTGGGTTTACAAACAAATATAATTTAAACTATTATGCAGCTGAATACTTTGGGGGTCCCTCACTGTCACTGCACTGGAACAGGGACATTGATGGAAGATAGCCCTAAAATTTCCAGTTCAGAAAAGATACTGTGTCTTCAGTGACAGTCGTTGGCATCTCTCTAGCTACACCTTGCAGGTCTTTTATTGCCCCCTGCTACTTTCTAAGTCTAATCACACATTTAATCTTCAAACTCTCCTGTAGCTGGTCCTCTCCTAGCTGAACCAGCTTATTTCCAGACTCCCAGAGATACCCTATTTCATGGCCTTTCTTTACTTCAGTCATATAAACCTTTCCATTAAAGAACTCACTTTCTGCCCACAAGGCACTTCCATGGACCTATTTTATTGTAGTGAAAATGCAAACAGCAAGGAAAAGAATCTTGTATACACATGGATGAATTATGCTCCCTCAGAAAAAGCCCTCTGAACTGCAGTTTCTTTCCCTTCTTTCCCATCTCTTGTCACCATGGGTTATTTCTCAAATGTGCTTTCACAGCAGCTCTTCATTGAAGTGAATGGTACTACTCTGGGACTTTAGTGTTTATACAGTAATTACTATTGTTCAGCCCTTTATTTAATAGGCAAGAAGACTACTAAAAATATAGCAGCACTCATAAAGATTGCCTACAAATCCCTTTAGAAATACATACAAAGCTGTAATCCCAAACAAACCCTTTTCTATTCAGTAAAGCTTTTCTGTTAAATGTAATGCAAAAATACAAGATGAAGAAGAAAAAATACTGCGTCAAAAGAAACAGAGGGAAGAATGAAGACTGTAGTTCAAACAACTATGGCCTTGGTTGGGAGAGCAAAAGTCTGTTTTATCAGTGCTACAAACTGTTCTCATCTTTTCAATTGCTTCAACATCAAGCTAACTAATTTGCTCTAAACCACTTTTGAATTTATCAACAAAGAGTCAAAGGACCAGAACAATATGTAGTGTGAATATCTTTTGTAAAGGTCAAATTGTTTTCCTGTCTTAGAAAGTGAAATCTCCTCACCTTTTTTATTTTATGATTCAAGTTGTATTTGAAAATACACTATTTGTTTGCAGTGCTATGGCTTTCTTCTCTTTTCCTTCCTCCAAATCTTATTTCCAGCTAGAACTGTCCTTTTTGAAATGAAACATTTTACATGCTTTCCCATGAAAAAGTCCCATCACCTCTGTATTTTCATTTTATTAAAGTATGTTTTTTTTTCTGATAGATGTATAACCATGAACTGTAATGTATCAAGCAAGAAAAATGGTCAGTTCCAGAATTTGCTGTCATAAGATGAAAGTGAGCCATCATAAAACATGACCCCCAAACTTGTTCTAAATGGTTTGAAATTATACTTGTAAAAATGTTAATTACCAGTAGCCTCACCATTTTAGGATCACATAATTGAAAACCAGTTATGCTGGAGTCTAAAAAGGATTACATCTCTTCATCTGACACTATTTTTTTTTCTTTTTGACAGAAAAAAATGGCCATTTCTCTTCCACATAAAGAAAAAATTAGGTAAATGTGCCTGAAGCAGACAGGAGTAATTTGATTGTTTCTTAAAAACTCATTTATATTGAGGACTCAAATTGAATCCCAGCCTTGATTTTTTCCATTCTAGCCAGGTGTGACTGACTACAGATCACCTAAAATGACATAAAAGGGAATTAGGGCTAGACTTATGCTTCTACTGAAGCTCAGCAGCTAGCCAGTGTTCCTTTATAGAGGAAGAAGGGGGAGCAGATGTTTTCACACTGAGCAAACTCAGGAGAGTGTGATTCTGCATCCACCATTTAGTAGTCGGTCCAAGCAACACAATAAGGTCTCCAGCTTTTGGCAGTCCTTCAGCTCTGAAGATCAAATTTTTTAAACTCTTCAACTGTCATAGAAAAAGCAATACCATCTGACACTTGGCCTTTTAGTTTCTGGCCTCTACTGCACCAAGTCTTTCATTCAGAAAACAGATTTCTTACTAGCATCATCTGTTAAGCCAAGGGAAGAGAACTGACTTTCATTGTAAAAGCTATTTTTTTCCAGGACATTCAGAAATGCTAATATTAGTGGGCTTTTTTCATATAGGTACTGTCTGTAGAAAACATAGGTTTCACAAATATTTATAAATAAATGGCTTCTGGGATTCTATTTTCTTTCCAGTACCAGATCTGTCAAAGTCTAACTATGAATATATATATACACCAATAGTGACTTGGGCAGAGCTCACTATTTCAACTCATTAAAAGAAAGGTGAAGCATCTGAATCAGGCTTTGTTGGTCAGGATAAGCCATTCTGGAGAAAGCTGAGAATGCTGCAGATATGTTCAAGTGTTTCTTCAACCATGATTTTGCATGAATGGGCAACATGAGTGTTTTTACCAGCCCTTCCCACCAAAACTAGTTAATGATTTTCTATTACAATGTTATTTTCAGCTACTTAGAGAAACCAACTATTGAAACTGAAGTTTGCTTTGCTGAGCATATGTTTCTTCAAACAAAACTGAAAAAAAGCCTACAAGTCAAAAAACTGAATTCTAACTTGTCTCCTTGTATTCTGCTAGAAAATCATTATTCTGTATGACAGAAATAGAGGTGGGCAACAGAATGAAAAAGCTGAACTAAGTTCAAACCAGTGCCTGATTATGACTCATCTCTGTTCATGAATAAGGATGAACCAAGTCAATGCAAGGTTTCTGGCATTATTTCCT
The DNA here is from genome assembly GCA_026283785.1 of Coracopsis vasa. Lineage (NCBI taxonomy): Eukaryota > Metazoa > Chordata > Aves > Psittaciformes > Psittacidae > Coracopsis > Coracopsis vasa. The sequence continues at coordinate 20,298 of JANHGB010020430.1, forward strand.
TATCATCAAATATGTTTGATTTCTCACATATTTGTCATCAGCTACTTTGGATTGGATTGGTTTTGGCTGATAGAAATAGGCTAGACCCTTGATTTAACTCACATCTTTAGTTATCTAGCTCATTGAAAGGGAAATATTCTGCATTATATCACCTTTATACGAGGAAAAACATAGCAGAAAAAGAGGGGAAAAAAAGACTAAAAGTTCTGTTCAAATGATTTCACACTTTTTCTGAGAGGAGGAGAAATGAAAAACCAGCTCCAGGTCAACCTGCAAGCCCCTTAGGGTCTTGTAGGCAATGATGGACTGCCAAAGGAAAAGACTCAGGGCTTCACCCCCATGTAGTTCCTCTGTATCCTATTACTCATATGAACTTTATTCAACAAAGGAGGTTAGAAGACAGCAGAAGCAGCACTTCTCTTTCCTCTGTCTCCCCCCACTCGCACACTTCTGCTCCTGTGAAATATCTCTCCATGGCCCTGGAGGCAGACTACAAGCAAGAAATGCCAACAACTGCCCCTCTGTCATGCAAGACTATAGTATCAACATTAAGAAGGTACTGTAAATACTGTAAGGAGCTATATTAATAAGCCCACAGAACATTATTGAGAGTTATTATTAATGTTTAAGAAAAGTCAGGTTTCTAAGTACTGGCATTAACAAATAGATCATATCCATTCTGTACTATCAAAAAAGCATCCGTATCCACTTTGCTGTATCTGTAAGCGAAGTGGATCGGTAGATCTTAGGAGTTCATATGCATTTTTATGTATGCCTAGTGCCTATACACACGAGCACTGGTGTTAATGCACAAGAACTGATGTTTGCCTACAGCCTTGAAGCTCTTGCCTCATATTTTTAATTGAATAAATTATTTAGCTTTTTTAACAGTGTAGCAAGAGTCTGCTACAAGAGGAATTACAATATCCATAATTTAATACACAGTTTAGACTTGAAGGAATACAACAAAATCCGTACAAATATTTACAGAGTTAGTCAGTTTTTATTCTCAGTAGATATGGAAAAAACTCTGAGGCTCTTATTTTACAAGACAGCTGGACTAATGTCATTTGCTAGAAACATTTTAGAATTAATCCTGACATTTTTAGTCAAATAATTTACTATTTTTTTACTGAAGACTTAAGTATTCATCTAGTTTGACAGTTCCTTAAATAAGTTTTGAGAAATATTGGCATTAATCATTGAATAAATTATTAGAAAACATATTTTCCTTGCATATTCCTAGCCATTTTCACCACTATTTATCAGTTCCTAGCTTTTAATGATAAAATCCACTAAGCCTAAGAAAAGAATCACTTTTACCTCAAAGGGATAACCTGCAGTTTGTGTCCTTTCAGTAATTTTTTTAAAAAAACATATTTTTACAAATACATGTACTTTAAAGCTTTCAAAGCATTAAATAGAGGACTTTTAAAAAACTTTCTTTGAAATTAATAATTTGCAGATATTGTGAGGATATAATTATGAGACTTTTTGATAAAGATAGGTAACAAACATCATCTCACAGCTGAGCTGATGCTCAGCTTCAACTTTCTCTACCTATAGCACAAATGTATAGGTGGTACCAATAAAATAATCAGTTATTTTGTTTTGAAATCTGTTGTCAAATTATTTTCCTCTCTCTCAATTTATGACCCAGCATTGAAGTCTAATCTGCCAGCACTCATATTGAGAAATTTGTGCGCATCTAGGGCTTGCTTATATATATCAGCTCAAAGAACCAAAGTATGTGTTTCTGACTAATGAACTCAAATAGGAGACCATCACAAAGTGAAAATAACTATGTCCTTTAAAAAGAACAATTACAATTTTTTGCAAGATTGTCTCACACTGTTCCACTGAATAGCAACACAGCTTTCTCAGTGACACCACAGAAGTTTCTACTCTTCATTGCATACAGCAATGTGCACAGCATGAGTGGTGGAACAGGATATCCAGCCTTATAGGCTAGCAGATATGGACCGGCTAGGAAGGAGAAGTAATCCTGTGCTTAGACTGTAACAGATTGCTTCCTCATTGCAATGAATGAGAACTGAAGCACAAACTGTAATTGTGAGCTAACTCCCTGCCTGATCTGATCTGGGGGTGGACAACTATAGGCTGCCACTGAGTCAGTTTAAGGCAAGTTGTCATGTTGCAATTTAATCCTAAAGAACAACCAAATAAAGGTTTTTAAAGTCTTCCTTTGCCTTTTAAAACAATATTTGCAAAACGACAATGTGTATATAGACTAAACATTCCCATTCACTGAGACAAAAGTATCCAATTGACAGTAGCTTAAATCAGTTCCTTTTGTCTGCTTGCAGGAAAATTTAGATTTTGAAATGTGTAAAAGACCTAAACAGAACGCATTGGAAGACAGAAGGGATGTTAACTCATTCTCAATGCCTGATTGTTTTGAAATCAATTGGATTTTCATAGTCTTACATTTCCTTATACCAAGATTATACAGTGCAGAGAAAAAGGGAAGATCAGGGCAGATCATTCTGCTGTTAGCAACAGCCTACCTGGGCACTTCTAAGTGCAGAAAATTAAGAAAATGCTTAGTGACTATTATGATTCAGAACGCACTTAAGTCTGATAAAGCCCTAAGAAGCATTTATGGCAAATATTTTTGTTATTGTTTCTGTTTATCAAGGGTAAGTTGAGTCAGATAAGTGTCTTATTTTCAAGACTCAGATATTTTTATCTATTTTTCAGTGCCCTTTGACTGAAAGAGATGGAACTGAGTAAGTTCCTTAGGTCTCAAAAACATTGAGTCTCCAATTTTGCATTAGGAGCTTTTACTGCAGATCTCTTTTCAGTCTCATTATTTTTAGTGAGTTTCCATGGAGGAGTTCAGGCTCTCAGCTGACCCTTATTCTACAGCAGCTTAGGTCAGTGAGAAACTAAAATGAACTAAAGTCAGGATTCAAGCAGTCAATGCTGGCAAAAAGAAGGCTCAGATAAGGGTTATGAGGTCCATCCTGCAAGATGAGGGTGTCAGACAAAGAAGGCTGGAGCAAAATTAGCCTGGCTGTTTGGCAGTAGGAACAAGCAGGAACAGGAGGCAGAATAGAAGAATACATATTCAAGAGTCAGGATCAAGAACCAAGGCTAGAGCAGAGACAAATAGGTATTAGGTCTCAGGGTCACAGACCAGAGCTACACTCAAGTAGCCAGGCTATTTGACTGTTGTTTGGATTGACAGTGATTAGGTGCCTGGGTATCCAAGTAAGGTGTGGAAGGGGTTTGATGCATACTAGAATTGCTCAGGAGAGCAGAGGGCACAATGGGATTTGACAATAGTAATGTAAGTCAGTCAGTCAAGTTCTCGGTACATGCTCATGTATACAAAGAAATACGTATAACTCACAGGAAAACAGACACCTTTCACTTTGGGTTTGAAGGACAGAGCATGAAAGTTTCAAGTAAACTAGAAAGCCTATTCAGTAGGAGGGGATTAGGAGATAAATATGGAGTGTTGTTCCTGAGATACATGAATTTACAAAGGAGTCTGAAATTTAAAAAAACCAAATAATCTTAATTTTACTAGTACCAATGTTTTAAGTTTTTCAGAATAATACAAATAATACACTTAACATGAGAAATTTAGAAAAAGACCAAAACCTTTCCTTCCAAAAAACTCAGGATAACTTTTCTAATACTCAGTATAGGTTAATGAGATTATATTCACTTTCTGGACCAGAGCAGAACTGCCTCCTCTTCCCCTCTGTGTATGATCTGAAACCCAGGAATTCCATATGGTCTAGAAGACACAGAGGGTAAATACAGGGTCTGCTTTAACAAAATAACAAAGCAAAATTTTATCTTTTCTGTATCATTACAAGATTACATTGTAAGATACGGTCAGATACTGTGTAAAATATCACTTCAAAATATGTTTTTAAAGAGTTGCAAATTAACCATTTGAATAAACACTAGATTTTGGATTGGGGATTTTTTAATGCTGGAGTCTTTTATACCTAAATTAGCTGTTCTTATTAGATGTGTTTAAAGCAATTGCAACCTAAAAATTGCTTAGTGATAATAGGAAATAAATCGATGGCTTCATTCTAGTTCTTCACAGACTAACTTCTGCCATTATGACTGTAATTAGCTGCCACTCATATCACTACTGTGGGTGTGGGTATGGAAGTCAACGAATGAAAGTAAATAAGTATTCTACAGTAGCACTGCAAAACACAGATTTGTCCATATTGGTAAAGAAGGCAGAGCAAGTGGCATTGCCTACAGATATGCTGTAGCTGTTATGTGAGTAACAGGTGACAGCAAGACAAGGAGAATGACGTCTGTGAAGCTTCATTCTCTTTTGGATGGGTGGGAGCAGGCTGGTCTGGCTTTTGCTTCTTCATAGTCATGCCAATCTGTCTGCTCATCTGTTCACAGGCTGCTCTGTGGAGTAATTCTGTCAGTTCCAGATGTTTCATTTACCCTACCATTAAACCAATGTGATGTATAGCTATCATGCTGGGTAATTTTCAGAAATAAAAAAGTATATTCTACTTGAAAAATCAATTACTGAAAACCACTCACTGCTCATAGTACCAGTTATATATTTGCTGAATTTCAATTCAGTCATGGAGATTGTGTTTTGGGGCTCCATTAAGTATATAAATATATTATATGAAACTTATTTATGTTATCTAACATGCTTTAACCTAGCTGCTTAGCTATGGTTAATTTTGCATAGTGCCAGGTGCATACAACATTCTGATCTCAGGGAACAAGTTTGTTCCCATAGCCATTTTCTAGAACTATTGTGAAAAAACTGAGCACCACAGGGGCTCCATGAGATAAGCACAGCTCAGTTTCAGCTCAGCCTTGGAAATAAGGCTATTAAGAATTTCCATTGCCAACAGTAACACAAAGTGCTTTTAAAACCTGAACACTTTTTTCTACCACTGCAACCATGGTCACAGGGATCCAGATATTGTAAAAGATCAACATCAAATTCATGGAGGAGTGGAGGAAGTCACAACCCATGTATGTAATTAAGTTTGGTGGTTAAGTGTGCCATCTTGTAAAGAATGCTTTATTTAATTTAATTTTATATTATTTAATTTTATTTAATTTTATTTTATTTTATTTTATTTTATTTTATTTTATTTTATTCATTTAATAGCCAAATTCATTTTCATGAAGATCTAGGATGCAATATGTATAGAAAGTTACTAGAGGTTTATCAGATTTCATCAGTGTTAAAGGTACTTAACTTTTTGCCTTCCCCAGTACTTACCCAGTGACACTCCACAAGAACAGTAATCATCCAGAAGCAACACCCAGTTCTGCTTTATTATTGAGATGTTACATTTTCCAAAAATAAAATCCAGATTATATGCCTTAGTTTTGAATCTCTCACGTCTTTTTGCAATATACTGCAGCAGTGATCAAGAGGATGATCTTCAGTTATTTGTGAATCCAAGTGTGAAGGACAGGTTACCTGAGATACTTATGATAAAAAGAGGTTGTGATGGCTTGACTTCGCGAACGAAGATTTTGGGAAGGGCTTTACCCACGCTTACTACAAGTGCGCTGATGACTAAAA
>JANHGB010020433.1:0-17765 GCA_026283785.1 Coracopsis vasa
GTCCACCAAGGTAACTTGGGGCCAGAGAATCACAATAACTAACAAAAAAATATAGCTTTATCTTAGCCAACGGTTGAATCTGCACAGCTAGACCTTTTCTTTATTATTCTGAAAGGAAGGCTGGCACTGTTGCACTTTAGCTACTTGCCAGTAGCAGACAGACAATTGTAGGTCATAGCCAGGTTTCAGAAAAGCTTTGAGGATTAACCTCTAAAATCTTGGATCTGCATGCCCTCCAGAAACAGGGCAGCCTATGAAGTCAAAGAGCAGTCCTACCTAAAGAGGGCTTGATAATGAGCAACCTGTGCTGAGAAAAGAGATTTCATTCAAATTATTCCAAGGCATCCTGTAGATTTTTTTGCCTCCTTTTCTGTACTGTTGCTAAAAATGAACTTTTTCGTAAGACAAAACTTTATAAATTAATCTCTAGCAGGGCAAAAAGTGGTACTAGTGGTACTAAAGTACCAATCTACTCATGCACTGGAAATAATATTGATGCAAAAAAAATTAAAAAGACTTTTAGCAAAAATATCTGAGGCAGCAAAACATAAAAATGCTGATAAAAAGAAATTTTGCTTTTTCTGCAGGTTTTTTTTTTAATAGAATTCATCTCCCTTTTATGCACTATCTCAAGAAAAACACAAAATGGTAAATATTTCTAATGTAACTTTAATATTAATTGAAACAGTATAGTACAAAAAAAGTGATTCAGTTCAGCCTTTTAAGGTGTAATTTTAACAATACATATTCATATATTTTGCATTAATACAAAAGCTTACTGAAATCTATTCATTACCTTTTTCCAATATACAAGAATTATAACATGCTTTCAAAAGGAGCTTTCTTTTAGGTTACTTTCTAGTTTGTATGACAATTGTTCTCATGTTAATTAAAAGGAAAATATTTCTTTTTAATGTCATGGCAATAGACCATTAAATATATCCAGCAAACTTACTCTGTAAGTCTTTTTAATATGTCACTCTATTTCGAAGCACAGCATTACATATTTGACCAGCCCATCACTGAAATTGAGCAGGAGCACTGCTATTGATTTCAGTTGGCTTTGCATCAGGTTATATGTAACTATGTATTGTATCATTTTACGAAATGAACCCAGTAAGAAATTTCAGAGCAAGCAGAATGAATATTCTTACAGCCACCATGGATGCTTGTGGCTTGTTGACAATTCAGACTATATTAAAAGTCTTCAGCGCATCTCTAGGGGATAAACTATTATTACAAATGATGATTTTACTAATACTGATAAGAAATATGAGCCTCAGCTGCCTGATTTGGTAAATAAAAGTGTCTGGTATCTGTAGTCAGGAATGGAGGTCAGATGTATTTTCACTGGATTTTTCCTTTTTGATAGTGGCTTACAGTTTTCCACATGATGCCATCTTGCTGTTGAAGCTCAGAGGGTGTCTGTATAGACTAAACCTTTAATATGTAATATTTAGATAGTCCTGTTGCACATCAGATATAAAGCACTTCTTTTCACTCTATATTTCAATGGAAAAATATTGAACAAAATTTACTTTTTTTAAAGAAATAAAAAGCTTTCTGAAGAAAAGGAAGAAGTATAGATATATATTTCATGTTGTTTCTTTTTTCTTTTTCTTCCAAGTGTGAGTCTAAATTCTTTCTATTTTTATCTATTTGGGTGAGTAGTCTCAGTAAGATACATTGGATTTAAACACACATGTCTAAGGATGGGGTATGGCTAGTTCTCAAGTAGGCACTGTTGGCATCCTGATTTAGAGACACACTGCTAACTTGTGCTTTCTCCCCTTTCTGGTGGGGTTCAGCAAACCATGTGAAGTATTTTTTAAACATGACCTGCTAATCAAGTTCCCTCCCAAAGTCGTGATGGCTTGGGCATGCAGCCTGAGCAGGGCAGCTACTCGGGTACTTCGCTGGCTAGGAATGAAGTGATATGAGGAGTCTCGTGGCTAGTCTGTACTAAAAGCACATCTCAGCACCCTGCTTCATGGCATAGCTATGCTAGCAGGGATGAGAGCAAGCAAAGCCAAGTTGCGTTTCTTCATTGTCCTGCTCTGACCAGTCTTCACCACCTTAGGCAGCAGGTCTGCAGCACTGGCTTCTCTGCACACCAGCAGACACTCTTCTAGCCACTGCAAGGGTTGTGCCAAAAAGCTTCTCCTTTCTACTCATGAGCTAGTAGTCCATGCTGTGTTCAAACTGGATGGCTTCAGTACACTCATGAGTACTGAATTGAGGGGGTATAGAATACAGAAATTAGCTACATCTTTTCTTCAGCACAGAACGTTATGTTTTCCTAGTATATGCTTATTTGTGGGGAAGGCATTCTCCAGAGTGTATGCTTCAAAAGGTAGGAAGTTAAATTGGAGTTCCTGGCCATAGGAAACATTGACAGATAAAAAAAGAATACCAAGCCCACTCAAAATTTAAACAGTATTTTGAATATTAAAAGAAAGCATCCAATACAATGCCTGTCAGAAGCATTTTTGCTGTGACAGTGTGGGGTTCTAGATTAGAACCTAACTGGCCCAAACTCTAACAGAGCTCCCTACCTTTAAAATAACCTTTATGATTAGATCAGAAATGTTGCCAAGTCTATGTAGCTTACAAAGAACTGCAGAGTCCTTCTAAGATTTTGTCTCTTCTTGCTATGTGGTGTTGGCTGACCAAGATCTAATATTAAATACCTGACTGTTTTAGTACCCTTTATTCAGTGTTCATGATGTGACTTTTTAAATGAAGTCTGTGAATTGATACCTAGCCATTGTTCAAGTCAATATCCTTGGCTTCTGCGTTATAAAATAATACAAAAATAAAACTTTTTGAACTTGTGTTACTGGCTTTTTGTATGCGCTAAATGGCCATTTGTGAAACTTGACAGCATAAAATTGTACTACTGATCGTAAATGTTTCTTTTGCAATAGCCTTTGAGAGCTGTAATACATTTCAGTATTTTTACAATGTATTCTTTAGAAAGTGTGAATCTATTTGTCAGTTCTGAAAAACTATGTAACAATGAAACCTCAAAAGATGTTATGAAGTGTACAGTTTGTGATAATTTTATATTTAAAAAGACAAGTAAAAACTCATTTGAAATAATTTTATTCTAATTGTTTCATATGTATTTTGAACAAGAAATAAAGTGATTAAAATTATTCAGGTTTTGTCTTTCGTACTAAAACAAGCTGGTTAAAAGTAAATAGAGATCATTGGATTACAATTGCAGAGATCATCTTTCCCTATTTATTCTCTCCCTTTTCCATGCCAGAATTCCTTGTGCACCTACAGCATATTTCCATTGACTTGATGCCTTAAGATCAATTCTAAAAGAGGAAAATCACTTCATTTTAATTTCCATGGGTGGGAAAAGTAGCCTTCTTAACCTTTTGACTCCAGGTTGAGCACTCCTGCCTGTATCCAAGTATCATTAAAAAATGTTTTCTTCTTGTGAATGTATTACTATAAAATTCTACACTGTGAAGCGGTGTAGGATATTTGCGACCAGTTTTGCAGGGTTGAAGACAGAATATATTTCAATGAAAACAATTAAATCAAGCAGCTCCATTATTAACTAGTACTTTGTGTAATGCTTTTCACATTATCTTCCATTTCCTGCTATGATATTGTTTACTGTAATCTTCAAAGTCATTAAACCATATTTTAAATAATGGATTAATTATTCAATTTAAGATTATTAAAGTATTTAAGATTATCAAAGTATTTCACTTAGACAAAAGCCTAATTTCCAACTTCCTTGTTCCTAGTTGCCTAATCATTTAGATCAAACATACAAGAAATTTAGGACCATGAAAAGGAAAAAAAGACAGATTTGGACAGGGCTTAATTTAAATTGAATTGGTGCTAATGACAAGACATTTATGAGGCTACAATGGTCCAAGGCAGACAGACTCTAAGCACTTCAGATACTTTGGCTAAGTACTGGCTAAGCAGTTGGCACTTAGTAGGACAGCAGCATTAAAAGAGGAAACCTAAGCTGCAAGGGTTCAGTTTCAGCTGGTTGTGATCTTTTTTCATTTTACCAGCTGCTTAATTTGATCTGATAAAAATTTGGAAAATACACTGCTGTAGTATATCTGCAGCACTGGAGAATATTGTCTGGACAAAAATAGTATCCAAGCTCAACAATTGCCCCTCGGCACGCTTTTGTGGTTCTCCAGAAGTGAAATTTGATATAAGGTATGAGGTTCCAATCCCGTTTCTGAACTCTGCTTGCTGAACATTAATCTGTCCTAAGTCAAATTTCTACTATATTAAATGCAGATCTGTTCTCTGCTTCAATTCGGGAACTTGGTTTGTATCTGTGTTTGAAAGATCCAATTTTCTTTGAAAAACTGCTTGTCTTTATCTAGCATGGGTAATGTTGTTCCAGTTTGCCACTGTCTTTACTCTTCATATTTCCTCTTTAGTATAAAAAGTACTCATTTTCATTAGAGGGATGGGTTCTGATGTTCATGAGTAGTATAGTTTCTTTTGGAAAATTAGCTGTAATTCACTTAGAAGCAATGCCACCTTTTTTAAGATTTCATTGCAGTCTGTGCTCTACAATTTCCTCTTAAAGTCCTATTTCTTCTACTTCAATAATTGCTGAATGTTTCTGCAATAATCAAATTTACCTTGCCACAGAGGAGCTGGAGAGCATGCAACTTAAAATGTTGCAAGACCCAGAAGGGAAGCCGGGGGCAGATTTGTTAGGAAAAGAGAAGAAGGATGGCAGACAAAGCTCTGAGAAATTTAGCCTTATTGTTGTGCTCCAACCAAGAAGCAAGCAATGGGCATTCTCTAGGGCAGTGTGGTGGCTTCTCTTCAGCTCCCCAATGCAGGCTGCATGGGGCAGGGTGTCAGGCTGGTGGTACAGGTGTCTCCCCTTTCTGCAGTGCCACAACCCCAGCCTGGACCCAGCATGGGAATCAGGTTGTGCTGCACGGTGGGAGGCTTCACCCCTACCCTCTCCTCCACTTCCTCTTGCAAGTGAAAGGCTCATGATGCACCATGAATTGTTTTTCCGAAACTAACTTGTGTTTTCAGACAATCTTGTGGTTTGGGGAAACTTTTGGTGGCTGTCGCCTCCCTTTCCAGCTTGCCTCAGAAATAGACTAAACCAATTACATCCTATTGACTTTGAGAGGGGAGAATTGCTCCTGTAAAAAGCCACCCTTTTCTACCCTTTGGCCCAGTCAAAAATAAATATGACATAGTTTCACAAATTATGAAATAGATTTACACACAAAGAAGAGCACTGTTTCTCAGACAGTACACACAATTACCACAACATTAAAAGAGATGCAGAGAAAATTCTGGATCAGAACTGGATCCAGATCTCCTGTCTTCTAGACCACAGAACTACTGTTCCTCCAGATGGATTTGTACTTTGCATGGAATATATGAGAGTCTCCCAAAGGAAGAGTTGTCATGCATGTGGGCGGCAGAAAATGTTTTTTTGAAAAAAATATGTATAGTGCCCTCTTATCCTGCTAAAACACATTGATTCAGATAAGGAAACAAATATTAGTTTAGCACAGTATTGCCTAGTATGTCATTCTGAAAGGTGAATAAAAGCCCTCCTGCTGCTACTGTAGATAACAGAATCTGGTTTTTAAAATACACATATTTTTAGAACAAAAATTTCTGCATGGACTTCATTCTCTGTGCCACTTGTATGCAGCTCAGTTGATCACAATGCTGGCTACAGTCATACCAGATTATTTTCAAAGCTTTAAGTCTATGGCAGTATAAAGACAAAAATCTTTATCTCTTGTCACTGCTGAAGGTGGCATTTTGAGAGCAGTGCAAGTGCTCTGATTTGCACAAGTACTGATTTTGCTTAACAGGCCTACCATACTTAAATGCCTCAACTACTGTCTTTGGAATTTTAAAATGGAGCAATCAAAGCCTAAGCTCTTCTGCTGAAGTGGTGAGCATACTCACTCCCACTCAGGAGCTTTTTTGTCTTTTTCAGCATAGACCTTTTAATGCCCTCAGGCTTCATACTACACCTCTTCAAAAAATAGCATTTCTTTTTGTGTCAATGTCATACATCCCATGGAGTAGTGCATTTCTGGTTAAGATGACCAGCCACACTTTCCCGTTTCAATTTCTTTCATAGCTTTTAAAAACTAAATTCTCTCTGCTCCAATGTTGCTTCTCAAGGAAAATGGCGAAGAAAATTGCTTTGCTCCAAAAAGTGAGATTGACAAGAGTTTGTTGCCTTTGAGGGTCAATATTTTCTTTGGAGTGACTGAAGAACACTTTCTGTAAGGTTGGCTGTTAGGAAGCACTCACTGAAATTCAAGAATCAAGTAAGGATCTGATTCTTCACATATCAAAACCATATGAGTGTTATATAAAACCAAATTATTTGTAAAGTTTTTGCAACACTGGGATTAGGAAGAAATGTTTTATGCAGAGCTATTGTGGTTTACTCACTGAAGATTAATTTTTTCAAAAGTCAAAAAAAATCTGAAAAAGATGGAAACATGATATTATTTTTGTACTAAAATATAGATAAAACTAACAGAAAAGAAATATGTCTCTTTTATATTCAGATTTTATCTAACTTAGAACTTACATTTGGGAATTCTTGACATTTAAGCTCTTCATTTCTGAGTTCTGCATCCACTAAGGCCACAAAGATACCTACCTAATAAGATTCTCTGCCTGTTAGTTTTGTTTTTTAGGATATGTTTGTTAACGCCACCTTGTTAAAAGTAAGTCATAACTATCAGTTTCAGATATCCCTGAATTAAAAATCATGAAATAGGGATTTTTTTTAACTAAACATCCTGCTAAAATCCCTCTGATACCAAGTCAGTCTGAAGCTAGCTAGCTAACCATCTTAGATAGTCATCCACCACTTTCGTTATCATTAATAAGTTACAACCAAACAGAAAAGTACCCATGCCCAGGTCCTTAAGGCCAGAGCCCTGACTAGCACAGAAGCCAAACTCCCAAACCTGGAAGGTATCCAGAGAGACAACATCCTGCAATTCTTCAATTTTCCTTTGTGGATTGCACTTCTAACATAAACTTGCTGAGATTTAGACAACTAATGTCAGGTTTTCTAACTGTGGGCATGGGAAACACCTGACTGGAGAGCATCACCTCTATGCAGCTCACTACCACAGGGAATTGGCAGCTTAGCTTTATCTGTGTTTACAATCAGGAGGAGAAGTGTTTCACAGGAGGAAGTTCTGGCAAAACTTTGGTTTGGAGTTGTGGCTGCTGGCTAAAAAGTGAATGTAGATGTTCTAGGAAAGGTATGTCTGTTCTTTATTCCTAGAACTTTATTTCGAAAATGTCAATCAGTTCTTTATTCCTAAAACCTCATAAAATCAATCCAATAAAGTTAAAGGCTAGGAACTGAACCTGTCACACAAGCATAAACAGTGGCAAGCATATAAAAAAACATTCTCCCCTCTTCTTCTCAAGCTCCATGAAACCACTTATGTATTCAAAATGACCATCCACTGCAATAACACAGGGGATCATTCTTGTTGTCTCACAGACATTTTCACTGGCAGCAAAAACTGATTCACATGCTCTGGCTGCAGCACAAATGCTCTTTAGTGAGATCAGCATAACCATAAATTCAGCCATCATTCAGGATGTTTCAGAGAAGCAACCTTTGGGGTGAGACAGAAGGAAGAAATCCAGTTTAGATAAGAAAAAGGAAACAAAATGTATTGTCAAGCTACACAATGTTTGGTTGCTCTTCACTGACTCCCATTAGTTCCCTTGGCCTGATTTTAAAGTGTCTTTACATAAATATCCCTAGCAGAAAAACAAATGTCAGTCAGGCAGATAGAACCATTTATCTGAATAGCAGTAGAGCCTGGTTTCTAATTCTTCCAAATGAGAGAAGGAAAGCTGTCTGGCACTACACATTCGTGGTGCCACATGGGGTCTTAGCTAGCTGATTGTGATAACCTGCCTACAGTGCGGTAATACAAGCTAATTTTGGTATCCATTTTATTGCATAAAGAACTCACAAGCTCATATAAAGTCTGACTGTCTTCCAAGTGCAGTGAATTACATCTAATTTTGACTGACATTGTTGCCTGGAAATATTTATCTGTGTGCTTGCTGTTAGTAATAATTGGATTTAAATATTTACATTGAGCGCTAATTGAATTTGGATATTTAAGTTATATTATGCAGACAAATGCAGGCTGAATACTCAAGTAAAATGATATCAAGAGTAGCTTTCAGAAATCTAATTGAAAATCTGTACGTAATGTTTTAAAAGTGCATCCAGTATCATTGACTCCGTAAGCATACTAAGAAATTAAATTCTTTTAAAGTGTTAAAAGTGTTACCTCAGAAATAGTACCTGTGGCTAGGAAGCTCATATCTAGATTCTTTCCTGTTCACCAATGAACTTCTATTTTGTCTCAGCTAGAGACACTACCACAGCAAACCGTGGGACTGTACTGAAAGGAACTACTGCATTGTTCCCTTTCAGGCATGTAATCCAAAATCTTTCTGCACCATTCAATCCGCTTCTTTCCTTTACCCTTCACATTTGATATATAAGTGACTGGACTAAGCTTCACTTCTCTCCCCAGGATAAGAATTTTCAAAATCCAGGATCAGCCTGGGGAAGTAAGTGTAATATGTGACATTTCACTGTCTTCATGGCTTGTCTTTTTGCTTCAGGAAAGAGAGCACGTGACCACTCTCCTCACAAGTTCTTCTCAACTCAACCTGAGTCATTTCAATTTGAAATGATACTTTGAAAAAAGCAAGAACTTAACTTTTTTCCTGCCTTGTCTACGTCGCTACCTGTAGAACATGACATGAAACCCCCACTTTCCTCCAAGTGACTGTAGCCCTGACATGCAAAAGTTTTAGAAGATAGTGTGGGATGCTGTTCTATCATCCTTCAGTGTGTAAGCAAGGCCATGTTTTGTCCTCAAGACAACTGGCTACATCCAGGCCCTCAATTCCACTCAAAGGTGAAGTTCCATCAGCACAACCCTGAAACATATTTCTCACCAACATTAAGTGGAAGGGAAAGGAAAGGAAATTCAACCTACTAAATTCTAGTGGAAATCATGCAGTTTTGATTCTGCAAGCTTACCACAGTTGGTGTTGCTTGGATTCATTCATACAACTTTGTGTGTTCAACACTGAAGGCTGATAAATATTTCTAAGTAATTGTTATGTCCAAAGAGGTCAAATAAAAAAATTGAACTATCCTCAAAAAAAATATTGTGCGAGGTGAGATGCTAAAGAGTAAGAATATATTGTTTCATATCTTCAGAAGCTCTCAGAGTTACAGCTGATTGTCTGGTGAGTGATGACTCTTGCCAAGTGCTAGCTTCAGTCCTAGGCTCAGGAGAAATCCACTAGAAATATTTTTCTATGTTGAGTTCAGGCTGCCTGCTGCTGTCAGGATTGGATTAGTCACCAGAATATGTTATTCTTCTTTTGGCCCACTGGCATGAGGCTCTCTGATGTCAATATTAATCAAAATGTCCTAAGGCAAAAATAGAGGAACACAGACACATTTCCTTCAGCTGTTTACCTAGGAAACAGTAAAACTCAATGCCTTTTATTATCAATCTTCAGTGACAATGCTTAATGACAGCAGTCAGACAAATTACTTTGAGCATTTAGTGTCACTTTGTATTATTTAGATTTAATAAACTAATGAATCTTCTTACCATGAACATACATTCAAATTGCAAATATTTTGATTCAAACTATGCCTTCCAGAGAAATAAATGAGATATACAAAAAGTAGTAATATCTCTCTATGCACAAAGGTGTATTTTTCCCTGAAAGAGGAGTGGTTTTGTCCCTTGCATCTAAAAGAGAGTTTCTGAATATTCGGGTAGATTTGTTACAGTAGTCCTGACTGTTTCCAAAGCAATCCTGTTGCCCTCTGTGATGAGTTCTGCCAACATTGTTCAGTTCTTACTTATGAAGAGCACTGGTGCACTGCCTTACAGCACTGGCTGCTGTATATAATCTAAAAAGGGTTTTCAAACTGACAGATTTAATTATTGCCTTTCAAGATTACTACAGTCTTTGTTTTAACAGTGGTATAAGGCTTTTGTCTGTATGAAGTACAAACGAAAATACAGACCTGGTCTTTTTGAACTTTGAGTTGCCGGATATCTTAGGTTTCTTAAGAATCCTACAGTGTTTGTTCTGAGGTATTGTTTTGTTTCCCAAAACTTCAGCCTTTGTCTCCAAGAGAAGGTGTTAGGTTTTAAGCTTTTATTAAAGCAAATGCTGCCATTGTATTGTGCCCTAAATCTGAAAGTGCAACTGTAGCATATCTACAAGTGGAAAACTACAAATTCAGATACATGTAAATGTTGATATTCATGCTCCACAAGTACATATCACGTATGTTTTTAAATAGTTCTGTGAATTTGTGACTACTTGGATTGGACTCATTGCATTTACACTCTTGAAAATTCTATAGTTTCACTCACTTCTGAATATGGCAACTAAAGCTAAGCAGTTACTGTGTAGATTACTAGAGAGATCAAGTGCAAGAGTTTGCAGGATAGCTCCTTCTTAATGAAAGGCAGAATTAAGCTTCCTGAGCTGTAGAGAGTGTGACCAGAGTCAAAGTTATCTTATTTATTCTCTGTTCTACCCATCTGTATGGACAAATAGTTCCTGTTCTGAAATGACTTCTCATAGCTGTAGCTTCCAAAGCCCCTCAGTCCTCTGCTGCCTCCCTCAGCTGCATCATCTTCATATTCCTCAAGTTGCTGAGCACTTAACAAATATAAAAAGAGTATCTTCTCCTTTTGTCACAGAAAAAGGCAATTTTCCCTTTCCCTTTGCTCCATCTTCCCTCAGAACATTTGCAAGGACAAAGTTGGCTTTCCAGAATGTTTCCTTATGCACTACAGTCACCTGAACAGGCATATGGAGATGAAGGTAATTTGTGTCGTGCTTGAATTAGGATGATGAAATAATTCCTTCATTTTCCGAGAATATTAATGTAAAATCAAACCATCATCATAACTAGTGACTGGATTTCCTTTACTTGATAACATTGAGCATTACATGTTGATTTCTAAATGTGTGATACATATATCCCATGTTCTTTGTGAACCCTTGCTGCTTAAAAGATTGTTTACTCTGTTGAATGAAGCAGCTGAACTGACTCTTTCAAACTCCATGTTTCTGTCTCATTTAACATGATGACAGACTGTTTGTTACTAATAACTATATTTTCTTTATTTCACACATACATGCTTAGAACAGTCAGTTTGTTTCCATTAAAATTATTTTGAAGCTTCCCACACAGGAAATCTCAGAAGATTGGACATAAAAATTGTAACCTGACTACTGCAGACATGGCCTTTCTTCTGCCTTGCTAATAGTCACAGTGGGGTAGGGAATACCTCATTCTTGGTGGACTCATTCCTTACACTTGGTACCCCCAGCTGGCTGCCATGAGCAATGACGCTCATGATCTGCTTGTCTTCAAGGGTCTCGACACATTTACAACATTCACAGTGAATAACAGATTGTTTATGCTTAAGTTACTTTATTCTTATGACTAAAACTTAGCTTAGTCATAAGACCCTGATTCTAAGGGGCTAACTATACCTCATCTTCTTACGCTGACGCTGTTGTCAAGTAGGCTTAACTTATGCTAACTGCTGCACTCACGTGTATACTTCAATAATTCAATGAATTTTTAATAAATTTTCTTATTGCTTTTCTTCTCACAGTTTTTCACTAAAATTATCCTGCAAAACGACTGAATCCATGTTTAGCTTAAATATAAGCTCCTGTGGACAGCACATTATGTAGCTAGTTGCCATCTAGTATACTTGGTGATGTCCCACTAACCCAAAAAACAGTGGCCTATTTCACCTGCTAGACTGCACCAAAGCAATTAGATGTGGAAGAAGTATAGATTTCAAATTATAAAATGATGATTTTAGGCAGCCCAACAAGAGAAAAAAAAAAAAAAAGTCCCAGAGAAAAGCCACAACAAACCATCAAAAAATTTAAACCAGCAAAATTTAATACTAGTCATGGCTAATATGCAGTTTGGTAATCTGGCATCATAATAACAAAAACCAAATAACTGTTTGAGATTTTACCATGTATTACTTGAAAAGGTTCAAAAGTAATTCTAGTCTCAAAAAAAAGAAAAATAGACAAAGCAAAAGAACTTTGATCTGCCTCTCATATTGCAGTTTGTACAGATATATATATATGTACAAAATTCCCACTCAACTCTGACTATAGTAGAAAGGATTTTGTGTCAACCAGAGAGGATGCTCCAGAGAGTGCCAGGAACAAAGCAGTGGGACAATCAGCTGAATATGAACAGGCCCCAGTGACAGCACCCAAATAAATTATTTCAGGAGAGCACTTCTCATCTGTCAGTCATGTAATGCTCTTCCAGGAAGGACCCCAGACACAAGGGCAGGTCCTAATAGTCAGAGCAAGTCATAATCTGAATTTTTTATTCATGTTGATAGTGAAAAGCTGAATAGTTCATTTCACAGTGACTACCTGGGCAAGGAATAGAGTATAACTGTGTTCCAGATGCAAGATTAATTCTTGAATGAACAAGGAGAACATTTGCAGTAGTGAGAATTTGGCAGCATGCAGTACTCCCACTGCCAATTTATAAAGCATAACCTGTAGCAGAAAGCCAAGAAAAATCAAAATAAAACCAGCAGGAGGAGAGAAGTTCTTGAAAAATAAACCAGAATGCAATCCTTTCTGAAGAGAATTTTTCCCCTGAAGAGGATTAAATTTCCCTTGTGGTTCCTCCTTACATATAAAATGCAATTCCACCTGCAAGTCTTCAGTTCTGTGTCTGTGTTTGTCCACAAAAGATGCTACCATTTGTGCGTTTTTGCCAGCAAGTACTAGTTAATGATACACAGAGATTCCCAATAGATGACTAGTCCAAGCACTCTATATCTAAGACTACTGAAGTTCAATTTGATCTAGTCTGCTTTTGTCAACATAAAAATAAGCCCTCTGATAAACAGCTAAACTGATTTGATGCCTTTTGAGAGACAAGGAAACGTAAACATATTCTTTAGATGCCTTCTTCAGACCTTCATATATTCCCAGACTTTCCTCATGTAATCAATAACAGATGCAGGTAATATGCTGCTTTAGCCATTTTCTAGAATTTGCCTTTGGATACCTGCCTACAGTAGTAATCTTAATAATCACAGCTGACATTTCACTGTGTGCCTAAATTCAGACAGAGTTTTCATCTAGCTGAAAAAATTAATCTCTGCATTCCTGAATGCAGAATTTTTTGATAGGTCTTTTCTATCACTCAGTCTATGGCAAGTTTATCTAAGATTAGCATCTTGTAAAAGGTTGTATGCATGTTTTACAGCCACAGACCAAAGTGTCAAAGTGTCTATATCAGCAATGCTATTTTAACAATGAGTTTTTGTTAGTATCCCCAATGCACAAGGGTCTGCTATGCAGTTGTGACCTTACTTTTAGAGTACTTCATTTAGTGAGTGTTGATGGATAATTTAATTCTGAACTTGCTGTCACATCTAAGCTCACAACTACTTAGTACTATGTATTAAATCTGCCATTCATATTGTGTTTAGCTGAGCATGTGTTATCCTTGAGTGCACAGGATCACATGGACTATTTGAAGACTCAAATAATTGCCCTCAGTGGAAGTTTTATGGAAGGCAATGCTTGGAAAGAAGACTGGACCCCAGGCAAGAATTTCTTTTTGACAGCTTGACATTTCTTATGCTTTGTTTTGTTTCTACCAGACAAAAATAATGTGGTTGTCCTTGATCTCAGGCTGTCCAGTGAATACAGAGGCTGACTTGCCTTCTTTTTGTCACGAAGATTTGGGACCTAAGCATAGTTTCTTGCATCAATTTCCTTACCTTAGCATTATTGTGCACTGAGTCTTGTATTACACCTGTGCTTTCATGATTAACTGATTCAGATGAATTGTTTCTTAACTCATCTGAGGAACATGGGGTTCTACACAAACAAAATTATGAGATATTACTGGGTTTGTTTATATCATCACTGCAAAGCATGGACTCAGACACAGTACTCCCCATCTCTGCTACTCCTAGAGAGGATGGGCTAATACACAGGCCAGAAGATCTGTGATTACCCACTGTCCTCAGTCCATTTATTATAAAAAATAGTACAAAAGGCAATGTGAGGCAGACATGTAAAAATTATTTCAGTAAATTTAATCTTGTTTTAAAAAGGAAGAGAGAAACATAATTTTGTATTCTAATTTATTTAGATGCATTTATATGTTCTTTCTCCTCAGATAAACAGCGTCAAACAACAATCCGTGTAATGTACTTTAGTCCCATACTGCAGCTATTTGTAGTGACTAATATCTTGTTGCCCATCACCTAAGCTATTACAATGCCAGATATGCTAATTACTTCCTTGAATGTGCAGTACAAAATGTGCTTGGCTTGAAACCATTCTTTAGACAAGTAAAGCATGTATATTTTTCCCTGGCAGTTTAATTACATGACTGTCAATTGGATCACAGCAAACATCTTTTCCTTCCTCATCTTTCATGCCCTAGTCTGTCTTCTTGCAGTGTGCTTGCAATTGTTAAGTAGGAAAAAAAAGAAAAAAAGAAAGAAGAAAATAAAGAACATTTACAGCTTACAAAGCTAAATATGTGATCTTGTAAATACATGTATAAATATAGGTGAGTAATATAGTCTTCAGGAAAAGCAAAGAAATGAGAAGCCATTGAAAATAAATCCAGCTTCCGCATTGGTATATCCATCCTATGGAGTTGTACAAAGACCATGGACATAAAAGAGAATATTTACACTGACAGAGGCAGTGTTTGATCTGCCTACCTAAAGACGAGATATGTCACATCCACCTGTGTGAAGGCCTTCTACAGCATATAAGAACTACTTTGCAAGTGTGTAGGGATGGAGGCCAACTGAATGGCTGGCAGTTCAAGTGCCATCAATAATATCACAGAGGCTAGACAAGGAAGGTGGATCATGGAAGGGCAAGGGCAAATATCAAATAGTGGCAAGGTGGAATCATCAAAAAAAGTTCTTGTTTTTTATGAATATTATAAAATATAGACTCATTAGCTAGAAATATCTAGCTTTTCTAATTTAGGTGCCCAGGATAATAGTTTAACTCCAAACAGTGTAATTCTATTTCAAAATTAGTCTTGCTTTAAGAGAAATCCTCCCTTAACTTCAAAAATCAGCCTTTCCTCTTTTCCTTACTTCTGTTGTTCCTCCAGGTAAAAATAGGAAGCCCTCAGAGTTCAGTCTCAGCTTAAGTTAAGAATCAGTGCCTACTTTAATTTTGTTCGTTTCACACTGCTTCTATGATGAGATAGGAAGGATCTTTGGACCTTGTTTATTAAGAGTATTAGCATCTCTGCAGCTAGATTGAATCCTCTTGGCTGTTGCTCATATCCTTTCTAAAGTACAGAGCGGTCTTTTGTGGAAGTTAAATATTCACTTTAAAACTCACTGTAAGCCCTGATTCAATCACAGAATAGACAAGGCTAGAAGGGGCCTCTAAAGATCATCTGGTCCAGCATTTCATGGAAAGGGAGACGATGAGATCATCTAACATCCTGTCCAATTCCATCTTGAAATCCTCCAGCAATCAGGACTCTACAACATCCCTGAGGAGGTTGTTCCAGTGAATGATTCTTCTTACTCTGAAAAATTTTCTTTCTTATGTCAGGATTAAAGAACTTGTACCCATTGCCCCTGTTATTTTTTTTTCTTTATTTTTTATTTCTTCTGAATTACAGCAACTACTAACCCCATAATTCTAATTTTAAGGCTCTGGGTCTACTTGTGTGATGGTATGTTGTACTGATATTGTCCATGATATCACTATGTTGTCATATGCCATGCAACCTACATCCTAGGATCTATAAACCATATTCTACGATCTGGAGTGTAAAACAATTATGCTAAAAGCAGTTACCATATTAAAATAAACATTGGAATTCAAGTTCAATGCTAAAACCCCAGGATATTCTGCATTTACATTCCCTTACCACTCATAATTTTTTCCCATATTACTAAAAGTTGGCAATATTTCTCTTTTCCCTAAAAGGAACAATGTTGGTTTGGGTTTTGCCTCCTCTATGTTGTTACTATTTAATAAGAAAATCAGGCATATCTTATAAGATTCACATTTATACAAAGTGACTTAATAAACAAAGTCTGATAGCATTCATTTTCCAATGACATCCTTAGGTAAATAGAAATTAAGATTTGTCCAATATTATAAGTATTGTGAGTACACAAACATGAAGTGCTTTTCTTTTGTTCCATAACTAACAAAACCTGAATACAATAGAGCAGTCTGGATAAAAGCAAATCTCAAATATGAGCTAAATTCCAATAAATTCCTGGGTTTTTTTAATATTTTAAGGCACACAGTAACACATTGTGGGGTGTTTCTTTGCTCGTTTACACTAACCATATTAGCAATCTGTGAAAAACAATATCATGAAGCAGGAATTATTCTGGTATCATATATTTTTCCTTCAATCGTGTAATAATTTTATGTCTCTTCCTCCAGGACTCTGCTTTTCTGCGGGGCACAAAATGATTCCTAAGCACACATTTCTTCACAAGGAAACTCTACAGATTAAATGGACAAAATATAAAAAAGGCTTGCAAAAGATAACTTGTGCTCTGCATATTTATCTTTCTGGATTAATTCTGTAGGCCTCAAAAAAATAATAATTACCTTTATAGAAGACTTCATGTTAATAGTCCTTCTGTTGGAGCCTCTGATAATTACAGGTGAATGAAATAGCTTTAAAAAAAGTCAAAACTTAAAAAAACCCACCTAAAAAACCCCCACAAAACCAAAACCCAAGCATAACAATGTGGTGTTTCTTCTTTAACTCTAAAGGTATTTCGACAATTGCCAGACAATTCAACTGCAGTCATCCTATTCCAACCTAATGTACTTTTACACCTCACAGTGGGTTAACACTATTAACAGTCACCTCTGCTATGATAGTCATTTTGCAAATTTGACTTGAATTTTGCATATTGTTATATAACTCTTACATTTTGTTTGTGTGTTTAAATAAACAAATAAATAAACACAAAACTGCAACCCTAAAAAACAAACAAGCACACAAAAAAAGTGACAATTCTTTACATAATTATTCCAGACATGTCCAGTCAGCTTATTTGAATTTAGATTTATGGGGTGAGAAAGGGGACAAGGGAGGCCTTTTCATGTTTGCACTTCAGTGCAGTCAGGTGAGCAGTCCATGTGCAGCAGAGGTCCTCAGGCCTTCCTAGTGGGAGTCACATTCGAAAGACGCTTGGTGCTTTGCAATTCAGCAGAGTATTGACGTTTCCTAGATGTAACTACAGGAATGATTTGAGACCCAGAAACTGGCCACTGTGTTGCTGAAGGGAATCTTTTACATGTTTTACCATTATCTCCTTAAGAATATCACCATAAAGCTGAGACTTGCCATTGCAATAAAGATGAATGCCACTCTTTAGCGCATGTTTCAAAATAAATGGATTATATTAACTGATGTACAATTCCCCTCTCTCTCTGATTACTTCTAATTTGTACATTCATAAAGCCATGGATTAGTAATAACAGCTATCAATCTTTTCCCCTGAAATGGTTTGACACTAAGTACTAGAGATCACAGAGAGTTATAATGAAAACACTGCTTACAGATAGCATAAAAATACAATTGCATTTCACCCTCAAGGATTTAATAAAGAATACTACCAGCTTAC
>JANHGB010020435.1:0-107680 GCA_026283785.1 Coracopsis vasa
TCTCTGGGCACCCTGTGCCAGCGCCTCAGCACCCTCACAGGGAAGAACTTCTGCCTAAGAGCTCATCTCAATCTCCTGTCTGTCAGGTTAAAGCCATTCCCCCTTGTCCTGTCCCTACAGGCCCTTGTCAAAAGGCCCTCTCCAGCTTTCTTGTCGGCCCCTTTAGGCACTGGAGCTGCTGTAAGCTCTCACCAGAGACTTCTCCAGGTTGAACCAGCCCAGCTCTCTCAGCCTGTCTCCAGGGCAGAGCTGCTCCAGCCTTCAGAGCATCTCTGTGGCCTCATCTGGACTCGCTCCAACAGCTCCACATCCCTCTTGTGTTGGGGGCAGAAGCATTTTTTTTTCAGTGTGTGTCAAGAGGCTGAGGGAGGATGGGGACAGGAGATGGAGGTCACATTCCTGCTCCCGGAGACAACAAAGCAGGCAGCATGGTCTCAAAATGTTTGTTTTGCAAAGCTACATGCTGTTCCCTGAGCTTTTGCCTGTTATATTTGGCTCTAAGAGAAAATAAAAGAGTCAGTTTGCCTTTTTTAATAGAGTATAAAAGGTACTTTTTCAAGTAAATTTCAAGGCAGACAATTTTACAGTAGAGTCTTGCTGATAACTGCAGTATATATAAATATTATAGGAAACCTATGGAAGTGATTCATGGTGTACTATTGATCTAATCAGATTTAACTAAGTGTTTGCATCATACCTTATTAATCACAGATAATAGGGCTCCAAGGACACCTTGCAGAATCAGGGCTTTGCTCTTTACAACAGTCAGTCTCCACAAATTCTGGCTATAGCTTGCTGGGACCGTTGTAGTCCAGGGAGCTTCCTCAGGGATGAGCTTCCCTACTGTATTTCATGTTTTCTTAAACCAGGTCTATCAATGGTGCTCTAAACCACTTTGTTTTGGCACTGTTTGCTGTTTAATTGATGTCAGCTTCGGAAAGTTTTGCAGCCCTTACTGAAAAAGAATTTCAACATGGGTCAGTGTTTCTTCAGTACATTGTAATGCTGGATGGGAGGATGTGTGAGGCCAAAGGGACTGAACAGTAAGCATTCAAAACCCAGCAATGCCATGTGTCGTGAATCCATCCACTTTCCCTTGTGTGCACAGGTAGATGGAGATCCTTTACCTGAAGCAGGTGGGTAGACTGAGAAGCATCTGAGAGTCTCGTGAGGAGATCGACCCATGGAGCTGTGCTCTGCTATCTCTAGTACATACAAGCCAACTGGCATGGCCACTGCTGAGGTATGTCCAGTACCTGTTTTGTGCCAGGATGAAGGCAGTGTTATGAGGGACAGGGAGGGATGGAAGCAAGTTACTGCAAGCAGTGGTAAGAGGAGCCCCTCCTTGCCCTCTCAGCTACCTTTACAGAACAGGTATGATGCTCTGGGAATGGTAGACAAAGGACATGATGAGATAGAACAGGAGGAATTTGTGTAAGTGCTCTCATCAAGGTCAGATCAATCAACACCTCACATCAAGAGCTGCATTAAGACTACAAGAATCAATGGCAAATTATGGTCAGTGTACTGTCAGTAAGTCCATGGCGCTGAAAGGGATTCATCCCAGAGTGCTGAAGGAGCTAGTGGATGTTACAGTAAGACCCAGTTAGCCAACATTATTCCGATTTACAAGAAGGGCGTGAGAGAAGACCCAGGTATGAGGCAGCCCTGTGAAACTTTAATTATATAGAAACTATAGACCTGTGAGTCTTACTTCAGTGCCTGGCAGGGATCAAAAAATCATCATCCTGGGCACTATGGAGAGGCTTTTAAAGGACAATGAAATCATCAGGCACAGTCAGCATGGGTTCACGAAGGGAAAGTCCTGTCCAGTTCTGTTCAGTACTTTTATCAACGATCTGGATGCGTGAGTTGCATGCACCATTAGTAAGTTTGCTGGTGATACTAAACTGGGAGGTGGTGCTGACTTTATTGAGGAACAAGAGAACTTGCAGTTCTAAGTATAGTTTGGGAGAGATGTGGTTGGAGAGCAGCCCTGCAGGAAGGGATGTGGGGGTGCTGGGTGGCAGCAGGCTCAGTAGGAGCCAGCAGTGTCCCCTGGCCAGCAAGGAGACCAAACTGCATCCTGTCCTGGGGTGCATCGAGCACAGCAAAACCAACTGGTCAAAAGAGGTGATTATCCTGCTACATTCAGCATTAGTGCAGCCTTACCTTGAGTACTGAGTGCAGTTCTGGGCCCCACCATTTAAAAAGGATGTTCAGGTACTTGAATATGGGTGGTCAAACACTGGAACAACCTTCCTGGAGAGGTGGTCAGTGCCTCAAACTTGTCAAGTGTTCAAGAGGTATTTGGACAATGCCTTTAATAACGCATTTTAACTTTTGATCGGCTCTGAAGTGGTCAAGCAGTTGGAGTGGATGATCAGTGTAGGTCCTTTCCAACTGAATTGTTCTCTTAGTCCCATCTCATCGGTAGCATGCAGAGGAGTCTGACAAGGAACAGTGTTAGGCTGGAGGATAATGCTACCAGCAGCTATTATTACCACTGGTCGTACTGCATGCAGTAGAAAATTGAGCACAGGGTGGGTTCCTATTTGCTCCTTAGAGTTTAGGAATAAGCTTGTTCCAGGATTCATGTTTTGAATATCTAATTTAATCCTCCGACAAGCTGTGTCATACAAGTCTGCTGTTAAGACTTGGTGGCTGCTTAGCTGATTAAAGTTAGTTGTATTTCTCTCAGTTTTGCCTTGTGGATTATATATTTAGATATCCACAGCTGAGTTGATATACGCAGGTCTTGAAAAGATGTTTTAGAAAGTTATGAATGTGCATCAGATGGGGAGATTCCCTGTGCTCCTCACTTGCTAACTATGAAATCCTGTATGAAGGATTGCTCAGGGCTGAGCTTGGTTTGTGGAAGGTGAAAATTGACCCTTCTTCTGGGGTAGTTAGTGTGAAGTGAAATCCTCAAGGAATTTGGGAAGATGCTCAAAAAGTGTGGGATCAAAAATCTGATTGAATGTCCAAACCTTTTTGAAAGAGGCTGGTGAGATTTGATTGTGCAACTCTTTCAGGGTCCTCTGATCAGCTCAATCAGCAGAGGCAGTCAGCAGGAGCTGATGAAGAGTTGTGAAGGTTGATTCCTTTCAATACAAGGTCCTGGAGGTCTGTCACTTATTTGCTGCCTGTTCTTGTGCTTCTTGAGCTTGTGATCACTTCTTTCTTATTTATATTACATGAACCAGGTCCTTGTTCACCATGAGGGTGGTTTCTCATGGATACTTGCACCATGCAAGCAATGATAGGAGCCATAATACTATTTAGCAGAGGCTCTGCTGAAGTGAGGGATATGCAGATCAAAGGTTTAGCTGCCATGGGACATGTTTGGTGCTTGAGCCTGTTCTTGGGGGGATTCTGAGCCACAGCGATTGATTTTTGGCCTAGGAGAGGTTTGCATAACTTGCATTTGCCTCTCAGGGGCATGTGCGCCTATGGCTGGCCTCATCCTTTTTCCTGAGATGCTCTGAGAGCACAGAGCTGGACCATCAAGTGGACCATGGTGCATCCTTGTCTAGTGCCTTTGGAACAAGAGCCTTCTTGTCCTCATGCCACGACCTCATAGCTCCAGACTGTTTTCTAGCCTGAGATCAGTCTTCATATACTCTCCAAAACTTCTTTGGAAAGAGATGGGAGCTTCCCTGTTCCAGAAGACCATTGTGTGGATGGGTTGTGTGTGCTGGGACCTGCATGCAGAGCTGCAGAGAAGAATGGGATGCAAGAAACTGGCCTGCATTCCTATCGTGTGTCTTTTGAGCTCCTGCCCTCTGTGTATAGGATCTCTGCACCAGGTTTGAGATTTGCTTGTTTGAAATTCAGGTCTTACAAGGGCTGGCATGTGGGGGGCCTGAGTGGTGGGAACTTTTTGGGTGAAGGTCACCATTGCCTGTTGAAGGTTGTGGGTTCAAAGCCTACTCACAGCTCAGAAGAACATAATCTTATTGTGCTTGGCTCTGCTGCTGGTCATGGCTCACTTATCCTTCTTTCCTAGCACTCACGATGATGTGACTTGATTGCATTGTATGTTACAAGGAGCAAGATCTTGGCAGAATTTGTCTTCCCTCCTCCACACAAGTGATGAGGCCTCCCCAGGTGCTGTCTCAAGTGTACACTTGAGTGTTTGCAACCTCTGCTTGGAGCTCGACAGATGAGGAATGAATATCCCATGCAAAAATGTCTCGCCTTCCCCTGCCGGCTGTGGTTTAGCAGCACGTTGGGACCAGCTGTACAAACACAGGAGCACGGCATAGCCATTAGCACATTCCTCGGCAGTCCTCCTCCCCAGCACGTCCTCTCCATCTCTGGCTTCCTCTGAGTCGCTTTGACCTCAGGTCTTCAGATTGGCAATAGAGTCTCTGCCTCTGGCCAGGGGTGCATGATCAGTGGGACCCTTCCAGAAGCAGTTGCTGGCCCATCATGCTGCAGGAGCAGAAAGACAGCCAGCTATGGTAGTCTTGACTTCTGTTCAGCCCTTGTTTCACTATGTAGCTTTAGAGGACTTGATGTATGACTTGGGTACTTTGGATTTGGTAACAGGCCAGCTAGTCTTCTCCAGAGTGGTCACCAGGGTCACTGTATTTGTTTTCTGCAGAAAATTGAGTTGAATCCTTTCCTCTCTGTGCCTGTCTATAACATTGCCACATCTAAAAACAGTAGGCTTTGTTTAACGTATGCTTAACAGCATGCACCACCTCCTTTGCCTAGACAAGGTCTTTATGGCTCCTGAGCTGGCAATACGGAGCTGCTTCAACCTAGAAGGAGAGAGGAGTGCTTATCCTTCAGCTTGTTTTATGCTATACTTGGTCTTCTTTGGGCTCTGAAATACATCAATCACTATTTTCCTAACATCAGCACAGAGTCCCATCCTGCTACTTTCCTGAGCATTCCTCAGGTGTCTTCCCCTAAGCATCCCATTGTCCCCAGTCCCTATGTGCCATGGAGTCATTCTTGATGGGCTGTCTGCAGGGCACAGGGTGCTATGGGCTGGCCCTGAAGGGTAACAGTGATTATTCCTTTTTAGCACACCCTCCCCCCGGGTTGTTTTGAAATCTCCTTTCTCAAAGCAATGTAGGCTTTGGTGGTTGTGCCAGTATCCTCAGCAGTTTGGGACAGCAGTTGCCTGGGGGTTTTCCATTTGAAGGAAGCTCTTCCTATCCCCATGGATCCTGCTGCACCTACGTTCCTCCAGAAATGCCAGGTACAGTGGTCTTCTTTCTTTCAAGTAACTATTGCTTTTCCAACTGGCATAGCAGAAACTGACAACAAGGCGTAGAAATGGCTTTCCTTTCCCTGTGGTTGCAAATAAATAGCAAGAGCTCCTGCCTTGCTGGAGCTTCTTGCTTGGAAGTGGGGTAGGTGGCTTTTAGAGGGGTCCACCACCTCTCAGAGATGTCAGGCCACACAGGGAGTTTAAAACACAAAGCCCTGGGACTAGCATGGTCCCCAGTGCAACAGATGATCAGACAGGCTCCCTGGGAAAGGCTAGTGGCTTGCCCGGATCCCAGGTGGAGAGGAAATAGGAGCCTCATGGGGTGGCTCAGGCTGCCTGCTAAATGCAAGTTCGCGTCCTGAGACCTTTTTCAAAGCATGCAGTGGAATATCTGCCTAGGGACGTCAGTAAGTAGTGAGTCCACAAAGCACTCTGTTTGTGTTAATCTTGCATGGCACAGAACGATGGTGCTCTGCACTAGCTAAGTACTGGGCAAATATTAGTGTCTATTATTTTTTCACTTGTTGCAGAAGCTGGAGCTTATAAGCTACTTGATGCTTATCACTGGAGCTTATGAACTACTGTGCCTGTTCCTGTGGAAGAGCTGGGAGGAGCCTGGCTTTCTTCCTAGGCCACATCTATGGGTCTCAGGACAAGATGCTTCTGCGGAGTAAATGGTAAAGCCCATTATTATTTGTGTTTTGCATTCCCTTTTTCCCCCCTCTCTGACACCCGTGTTAAAGGGTGTCCTGGTAGTTGCTCCCCACACCTTCTACCCATAAAAGTCCCTTCTCCTGGAGGGGGTGACCTTGTGCCAGGACTTGCAGCAGGGTGCAGTGCACTGTGTTAGCATCTGCTCTGGTGTCGGCTGCCCTCTTCCTGTAAGCTGCAGGCTCTGGGAAATGCCAGGCTGTTCATTACCATTGCACTGCTCCATACATAATGAGGTAAAATGAAAACACCTTCTCTTGCTGCAGCTATGTGATCTGGGAACTCATAAAGGCTAAAGCACTTTTAATTATGAGCTTGTTCCAATTATGCCCAGGCTTTCTGTTTCCTCCCGTAGAGCGAGCCAGCCCTCTGAGGTCAACATGAACTTCAGTTACAGAACTTCTGGCACATGTAGTTAGGAAAACTGGAGAGTTTCCCCTCCTAAAACTAGGCACCTGCAGTGTGTGATCTATTGCTCCCCAGAGACCCTTTCTCCTGGCTATAATGTTGATGAAAACAAACACATTTGTTTCTGGACACGAAAGAGCCTTTCTCATTTTTCCTGTGTCTCTGCAGTGCACCAGGAGCCCCATGTTCTCCTCCCAGCTGTGAGATAGCAGGGTCTGATGAAGCAAGGTGCCTTAACCTTCAGTTAGTTTAAACTCCTCACTCCTACACCTGGAGTTGAGATTCCTTAAGATAGACTCATTCCCTACAACCTGAGCTATAGCTGATGTGAAAATGAACTCTAAGTCCTTTCTGGAGAGTGAACAGAGGGGTTTGCAGGCAGAGTTTCAATTTGGGAGACCCTCTCAGTTCCCCAGTCCTGCTGACTTGGTGTAAAAGGAGAGGTCAGGCGCCAGAAGCCTTGTACAAGGGGTCTCTACCAGCACTGTGAGTACAAAAAGTTCATTTTATTCTGGCTTGAAGCAGGATTATCGAGGAAGCTTTCAGTGGTGCAGCATCTCTGTTTCAGCATTGCTGCCCTGTGTTTTGCTGGATGCCAGTACAGCTGTAACGGTTATGGCCAATTAATTAGAACCGCTTCCCCTTGTTTTCCCCTTATAAATCACTTCCTCTTTAGTCAGCCCACAGAGAAAACAAGGGAAGAGTGAAATAAATCTGAAGTAAAATATGAACCTCTCTTTTATTCCATAATTCAGACAACAACAGTCTGTGGGACTCCCAGGGAACCGGCTTTCTGAGTCGCTGCTCCATGAATTCACACTCTCTTTATGAGCCTCTTCAGTGCATAAAGTGAAGTTTTTAATGGCTATTGCTGTTCCTTTTGAATGGCTGTGAAGTCTGGGTCATGGCAGATCAGGGTAAATCCCCCTCCTCTTCACTGCCATCAGAGTTAGCTTTTTCCAAACTGCAGAGCTTGATGAGGGTGGGTCAGCTCGGATCTCAACCATGATGAGGATCTTAATCAGGGCTCCAGCCAGTGTGCTCACCCTAATTGGGCAAGAAGAATGGAGTGGTTTGTGTGTGTGTGTGTTTTGCTTTGTTTAAAGACTTTCAAGAAGTGACCTTTGGCCACCTCTACAGGTAGGATGCTCTGCCACTGCCTAGAGGTGGGTCATTTCCTTGGAAAATGGATCGGACTCTGATAACTGTGACCCTTTGTACTTAGCTGGTTACAAGTTTTGTGTGATCTTGGCTTGGCCTCTTTACTATCCCAACTGAGGACTCTCGTCCATGCATACCTCCCTATAAAAGGTCACGGGTATGAATGTGGTTTGACTGTAAAACAGTCAATGTGAGATGATTGATGGTGTCCCACACAGGTGGCAGAACGGATGGATAGGATGCACAGTGCTCTTTGAGTGGGTGAAGGGAGGAAGAAATAACCCAGCTCTGCTTTCCAAATGCCTTTGGAAAGGTTTGCCCAAGGGGCGTTTAAAAGGGCAGGGTGAAGGTGAGCCATAAGATATTGCTAGCTGTAGATCAAAAACTGTCCAAGAGGAGTGCACAGGATTGTTAAATGACTGCAAAGTTCCAGCCAAGTAGAACTCGGCCACTATCAATTTGCTCTCTGCATCTTTCTTTTTCATGTTCATCTTTTACCTGTGCTCATTATATGAATGAATGGTCTATTGCCCCGAACCTCAAGACATCTAGTGTTTAGAGGAAAGCTGGAAGCTGCAGACACATGGGAAAGCCTGAAGAACCTCTTCAGAACTGAAGAACCGACAGGTACCTCTTACGTGCTGCCCCCAGTAATACGTCTTTGGGTCTTCCTGTATGGAGTCTCCATGGGTTAATAGGCAGCATGTCAGCAAATGTTAACGAATCCTATCTGGCTGACCTGGTCAGCTGTGCTGGCAGCAGTGATTCCTGCCATCAGTTCCAATAGTTCTGGAGAGGGCCTGGGCAGATCTTCAAAAAAGCTATTCTGGTCTAGACTCAAAGTCCCCTAGGAGGTAGAAGACATATCTATAATGCAGAGAGCGTCCATCTACAAGATGGGTCAGATTGGAGAGCTTGGCCATTGATGTCACTGCCCTGGTGTGTGAAATGGTCAGACAATCTCCTGATGCCAACCCCAGGCTATTGATATGCTGCTCTTGGTTATTGCAGGATGCTGTTGGATGGAGCGACTGGTTCTTTCCCCAGCTCTTTAATTCTGAAGCTATGCTGTCTCCTGTTGTCAGTGAGCTATTATTTCCAGTCTTTTTGGCTTCCCAGAAACTTTTGTAAGCATCCTCCAGCTAGCGATGATCCATGTAGCATACATACTTCCCAAAGCTTTCATGAAAGGGGAAGTCTGGGCGCTATGTGAACTACGTAGTTTTTCTTTTATCCAAAATTTAGAAAGCTTAAACAAAATAGCCCCTTGGCATTGTTCCTAGGAAACCACTCACCAGGCAGTTGGAAATAATCATACAGATAATTCACTTGAATGCTGCCAATAGGCACATTTTAGTCTTCTTTTTTTATTTCAAAAGAAATTGGAAAGACAGGCGGTGTTACTGTCTTTTGAGAAAAGGCAGAGGATTGCACAAGCAGCAATTCCAAAACTTCTTTTGTTGCATTAAGGGGAAAACGACAAATCCCAAACAAAACACCAAACCAAGAACCAATCTGCAAGGAGAAGTAAGTGAATTCTGTTCTTTTTTTTAATATAGAACAAATTTCACCGGTATTTCTTTTTTTTCTTCTGTAAGAGTATCCAGAGACTGTTTGGAGCTCTAATGAGAGATCTTTTTAGGTTTTTGTTTTGGAAAGGGGTCAACAAAGAAGTCTGGGAGGCAAGCAGATTTTGGCTGACAAGGTTGTATTGTTGCAGTCTTTCCTCCCTTCCCCCTGCCCGAAGTTTTCATCTTTCAAAACTACAGATTTTAATTAAAAAAATAATAACAAAAAAAAATAAATAAAGTAGGGATGGGGGAGGGGGGAAATTCTCGGCCTTTCAGCTCGGCAGCACATACAGACAAATAAATTAAAAAGTGGGAGAAGTGGAACTAACCCAATAATCCGTGAAAACCTAATTTCCCTCACAAGCGTCGCTGACGCAAGCATCTCTCCTCTCCCTTCCCCTTCTCCAGTTCAGGGGCAGTGATTGGAGAAATTGGCTAACAAGATCAGAAAATTTAATTACCGTTCTGCCTCCCCTTCCCAAGAAATTGGATGTCACACTTCCTTGTAGCCTGCTTTTAAGATGTGCTGTAGACGGTTTTCACATGACTTGAACCTGACTCCCTGCCCTCTTCCTCCACCTTCCTCCCCCTATTCCTCATGGAAATATCCATCCAATACAGTTAATCCTTGGACCAGGAGCTGAGATTTAAGAGAGAACACGGCCATATTGAAAGCTGTGGTAAAATTGCCTGGCCTAAACAGGGACAGTTTTGTTTCCTGGTGTTGGAGGGAGCATCAAAAGGGAGCAAAGAGGGGTTGGGATGCACCATGGAGCATCATCTCTTGGTGCTCTCCATCTCTTAATTTTATGCTGGAACAGGACAGGGTCAGACAGGGCTTTGGGTCTGCATTATTCTTGCTCCTCTGGTTTTACGCCTGGGCCACAGACAGCACAAATAAGAGTTTTCCTGTCTGTTCAAGCTTCAGATCTCACACATAAACTCTCCCTTTTATCCTCCTTGCTCCCAGGCTGAGACTTTTGTGGTGGCCCTGTGGATACCAAAGAGGAGAGGCTGTTTCTGCTTGGCTGTCACAAGGGCCCAGGCAGGGCAGAGATGAATGCAGTGCAGAAGAGAGGAAACATGGCTTGCTTTGTAATGTAATTTCTATCATCGGAAAGGATCTCACACGTGTAATTAACTAAAAAGGAGGCTGTTCTGCATAACACAAGCCTGTTGTATCCAGCTCAGCAGGCCTGGTGACCCAGGCTTTGGTCTCATGGCTGGCGATGTCAGCAGCATCCCTTGGTATCGGAGCAGCCTCGCTGGAGACAGCTGCTCTATTTATTTTTCCATTTGTATTCCCAGCATGTCCTGTTCTGTGCTAACTGTAAGCCTGGCTTGGAAATTCAGTGCAAGCACCTTATCAGATAATGAGTAATGATTTATTGAACATATGGGTAAACAGCATAGATAAGATATAAATACACTTCGGAAATGCAGTTGCATTTGTAAGAATGCATACCAAATCAGCCCCGTGGCTTTTGGCTCTGCTTGCAGCTGCCACAAAGGCATCTTCTGCATGGGCTGCCATGCATCCCTGCAGGTCCCTCTCTGTGTGTGCGCATGCCCATAGGAAAAAACTAAGGACAAAGTGTGAGCGCAAAGTCATCTGCTAAGATATACTCCAAGGGATATAGGCATTTGTTTGTTCTTGCTGTAGGAGCTGGTCTTGTGTGGGTTGAAGTGGTGTGAAGTGCATCCCCACCCAGGTAAATCTCTACTGCTGGGGCCAGCCGGATTCAGAACAGGCATCTGATGGCACATACTGTGCTTGTCTTGAGGACACAGAGGTGCTGGGCCAGGACTGTGTGTGGCAGGTTTGCAGGGCCTGTGCTGAAGCCTTTGCTTCCACGGTTGCACATGAACTGGAGCTCAAGTCATGGTGAAATCCCTCTGAATATGTGCGTGTCTGATGTTATATTTCTGACTGCAGCATAAACAGGCTGCGTTATCTGAGCCAAAATTTGAATTTTGATTTGATTTTAAACAAAATTGAAGGTGGTTCATTCACTCTAAATAAGCCGACGCTGTGGAAACAGCATGGCTTATGGCAGCTGGGATCTGGGGTAAACCAGGATGAAGGCACGGGTCGCAGTTGCTCTGTGTGCATGGTGCAGAGACCTCAGCCTGGCATGGGGGGGCTGGTGCTGCCTTATGGAGAATGTGTTCACGTTACTGATCCCTTTCATGTGTGTAAACTAACTTGCCGCGCTCTGCCTCACGTGTTTTGTGTGCTGCACAGCTTACAAGTTTGCTTTGTGAGCACATGATTACCTAATTTTTGCAGGTAGCACTGTGACTGCCTCTGGGGAAAGATGGAGGGTTAAACAGAGGGTTATGTATATGAATGTGGTGACTAGTGCTATTTGGGAAGCCCTGCTAGTGGAAAAGCTAATTTGCCTTCCCTTTTGAAGTAACTCATTCTCAGCAAATATCAGCTCACAAGCCTTGCTTGGCTAGACTAACAGCTGCCCTTGTGCTGCTCAATGAGTCTGCCACATATTTGCTGCTGAGTTTGCAGTAACTGCTGGTGGAAAACCTATTGAAGATCCAGCATACTATTGCTCATTTAAGAGTTGTCCATAGCTGTGGCAAGAATCCACCTCTGCAATCCTCAGGTATCCACTTATACTCTCTGTACCTCTTCTCCTACATGGTATCAACTGCCTAAAGTGATCACTCCCTCTGCAGTACTACCTGCTGAGATGCTTACAGTTCCTCTTTGCAGATAGAGTAGAAGGCAAGCGATCAGCCTGGCCTCTTTATTTCTCCTCCCTGCTGCCCTTAATATCTGCTCCTTTACTTTCCGGCTGGGGCCCTGCTGCCAGCAAGCCAGTATTATTTGCAGCCCCCCCCTCCAAGGTCACAGATGAATGATAGCTGTGCTTTTCCTGCCTACTTTAATCATCAGTCACCACAGGCAGTGATGTTTGAATCCGCTAAATGAGAGGAAAGTCAAACCCCACTGAATGGATTGGTGCGTGTCTGAGCCACAGACACGGAAGGGTTGTAAAAGACCTGGCTAACCCAGGGATATTTTAGTTCAGAGCCTGGCATTTTGCTTGTTGTGATGCCAACTTTCAGAGGTGGGGAGGTGGATAGAGGTGGTGCTGGCTTTTTTCAAGCTAAGGTGTGGTAATCCTTTAAGATGCAGGGGGGACACAGCTCAAGCATGTATGAGATGACCTTTTGAGTGCAAGGGGGGTGTGTGGGATGACTGTGGGAATACAGCTATTGTAGGGTTTCCAGCTTTGGTGGAAAGATGTTTGGGGTTTTGTTTTGCTGTGTTGTTTGTTTTGTTTTTCATGTGCTCTGCAATAGTGACTGTGTCATTGCTTTCCTGAGGCTTTTGTGGAGACTTTGTGTTTCGCCTTATTTTTTCCTATCTTTAAGGTTTTTCAGTGTCTCACTGTGTGAAAGCCTTTCTCTCACTCCCCCTCTGTGCTCATCATCCTCTTGTTTTTCCTCAGCAGGCCCGGTTCAATGTCATGCAACTTCTGGGCTAAAAGGTAAATTACAAAAGCCCAGGGACTGAGAGCTTGATAAAGCTTTGCGATCCAATCTGTTGGGGAATACAGCCACAGAGAGAATTCGATTTGCATACATTTCCTACCCTGAATTCCTCTGCTGCTATTAGGAGTCACCATAGCTAACACAATCTCTGAACTGTGGGGCTTATACGCATACAGAAATACACCTATTTGCTTCCTTGGACAGAGATTTACTGAAGCGTTTTTTTGTGTTATTGTCCACCCTACCCCCCTTCCTTTCTTTCCCATCAGAGGATTTTGTGCTGCTGTAGAAACTCTTTAGTCTGAGTTAATTATTTGATGAAGCTTCACAAGGCAATAGGAAAACAGATCACTGCTCTGGGGAGAATCCTTCCTGCTCAAAAAGAGGTGGAAACCGTGCTCACTTGGTGAGGTGGTGCAGCCCGAAGGCAAAGAGCTTTGCTTGCTGCTCTCCTGGTGTTATTTCAGTGGTGGATACCAAGATGTGAGTGCTGCTCCGGGCAGGAGGAAGATTTGGGAAAGATAGGTTGCCTGGGGGTTGTTTGTATCAGCATGAGGGAGAATTCGGGTGATGATTATCAAAGTGACCATAGGGAGTTGCCTGGGTGAAAGGATGTGGGCCGTGTGCATTTTCCTTGCTGAGATGCTCAAGGAAGAGGCTTAGAGATCACAGTGGTCTGAGTGGTGGGAGGACAACCCCATGGCCCCCACTAGTTTTGAGTGAGACTCCTTTAATTTCAGCCGGATCCAGGGGCTGCTATAAAGAGGCATGTCTGGAAGTTTTAAACCTGAGCTCCTCTTTTACAAGGTCTCTTGGCTTTCACATAACAAATCAGTGGATGTAGCCATGGATTCGGGTCCTGTCACACCAGACTCCTCTAGCTGATCTTCACCTTGGTGAAGCATCCACCCATTGAAGCTATGTGCCAGAGTCATGGGCTCTGCAGTATCAGCTCCCGTGGGAAAGTTAGCAAGCTGCATCTTGTTGGCCTTGGTCTTCCCTCCTTCCCCTGCTTGTGCCGGGCTGCCCCATTAATTGATTACTCCACTGTTCAGCTGTTGCTTCTGGAGCTGAATGTGTCGAGTTAAACCGCGAGAGCAGAAGAAAGGGAACAGTGATTCTGAGTGCCAGGCTCGCATCTGAAAGATTACGGCACAATCTAATGAGCTCATTAATTTCATTTCATTAACCAAACAGTGCTTGTGGAGAATGGCAAATATTTAAAGAAGCGCAGCAGGGTCAGAAACACATTTAATTAATGTTGTCACGTGATACTGAGAACAGGAGGGGGGAATAAATCCTGATGCTATATATTAACATCCATGGTGACTTCTCTTTTATATTTAATGTGCTGCTTGGGTTAAAGTCCTCTCACTCTTGTGTGTCTGCCTGGCTCCTATTATTACCGTGCCTGACTAGCTCCCTGCCTTGAGTGTGTTTTCCCTTCCTCCCAGGGTCTGTGGAAGTTAGGCAGTGCTGTTATCCCATTTAGAGGGGAGCACTCAAGAGGGGAAGGCTCCACAGTTGTGCAAAGGGTGTGTGACAGATGATGCTGGTTTCTCTGCAGCTCTTCTCTTTGGTCGGCCATGCCTACTGGGATTATCACAGTAAATTAATAATAGTCCAAGCTTGTCAGCTTCCTGTTAGTCCATCTGGGTCCCCTAGGTGCCACAGCATGAGTGAAATCAGAAACACACGTAAACGACAGGGAAGAGAGTGGGTCAAATCCTTTCTCAAACACTTTGAGGTCTGGTTCACTTGGCTTAGCTATTAGTAGGGACGGGTGGGAGTCTCAGTAGTTACAAAGAGGGTTCTTACTCCATTTTCCTCCATGTCTAAGGAAATCTGGATCTGGGGATTTTGCATGAACCAGCTATGTATATTATTAAACTGTGGTGTTTAGGTCGTCTTTGCTAAAAGCTCATTTTGATCTGGGGGAGGATATCTCATTTGTGGTTCTGTGGTTAGGTCTGCTGTGAGGCATCTGATGGAAACTACATATTGCTTTTCTGATTGTCCCGGTACACTCTGCTTCTTTGGGAAAACTGAATGAGGATGGATACTCAGAATGCACCTGCAGGTCTGGGTTTCTCACTTGGCAAATTATTTCTGTGGTTTCCGGTTCAAGAAGCATCCCAGCTAAAACAATCTCAGAGGGGCTGGAACTGTATTCTTATCCTGAAATCTGCTGGCACTCCTGTGTTTGTGCATGTACAACTTTGCAACATGTTGGGATGCTCTTAGCTCAGCTAAAGGGCCTTGCATTTGGGAGGGCAGGAGGTGGCTCTGATACAGGGTAAGTGGTCACCTGAGCTTGCCTGGGATGTTGATAGGGCTAAGCCCGCAGGACTGTGAAAATCAGCTTGTCCAAGGAATTGTAAAACTAAGTCAGCTTTGCTGTTAATGGTTAATTTGTCAGAGTACTCAAAAGAAGCTGTGCCCTCCTGACCTGCCAATACTGCATCATTTAAATCAATGGATCACCTACTGCAAAGCGCAGGTGTGAATTGTTTTTAGCTAAAAGTCTGAGCAAGATGGCTGCAAATGGCTTCCCAGGGCTGTGGCTGCCTCAGGAGACCATTTCATCCTGTCAGCAAATGTCAGGGTTTTGCCGCTTCCATTGCAAGCCTCTTGGAGCAGAGCTGGTGTCCAGGCAAGGATGCTCCTATGCAGGCAGGACCATTTTTATCTTGCCATAAAAGCAAATATGCTATACTTGACCATATTCTTTAGTGGTGATTATATATACCAACATTAAAGAAGTGTCTGCTGTTAATGCAGTATTGATAATGAGAGGAGTTCAAAGGAGTGGTGCTTTCTGGCTGGCCAGGTAAAGAGCAGGCAGAGCTGGGATGTGCAGAAAGGTTGCTGTCATTAATTGCTGCAGCTGGAGAAAGCAACTAGGCTGAAAGACCGAGCATAAATTGCACCTATGAATTAGTCCTTTGGTGACAGCTTTGTCCAGCAGCTTTCTCTGCATCGCCTGGCACTTCCACAGGCAATCACAAGTGGCTGGGGAGTGGAGGAAGGCAAAGAGCAGGACGAGAGGGTCTCCTTTCGCTTTGCTCTATGGCAGTTTGCCCATTACCCCATTGCTCACCCCTCAGCTTGTCATTACTTGATTCTTCTTTATTGCAATAAAATGAAGCTGTGCTGAGGGCTTGTGAGTTCATCCTGCATCATGCAGTGCTAGCCCATGTGGCTGGAGGCCAGGTGCTTCCCGATGTGCACTGTAGGGAAACCCTGCTGCTGCTGCACAGCTGGGATGGATGGATAGGATGCCTGGCCAGTGCTGAAGTGCTCACCAGCGCAGCACGAGGCTGTGCCAACAGGATGAGGGATTTGTCCTGCTGTGCTGGGGACTCACAGCAGTGCTGGTGGCATAGAAGTTCCCTGGGAGATGCCAAGGGGTCAGTTGCTGTTATCTCTCCCTAAGAGAGAGGACAGAGTGCCCATTGTTGCATTGAGACTGGATTGTAGCAGAAACATCTGCTGATGTAAATTCCTGCTGCTTGTTTGATTGCAACCTTTCTGTTCACCTGGATGGAAACTCTCTGCAATGAAGCTATGGAGCCTGTGTCCTTGGCTGGCAGATGATGTCTGCAGGGAGCCCTGGGGCTTGTACCGGATGAGTATGTGATTAGTGCCTAGGAGGTATATCATAACAATTTCCATGGTGAGTTGGTTGCAGTGTCCCTTCCTGTTTCTGACATATGGGCCTTGGGCAGGTCCAGCTTGTGTCTGGTGCTTGGGTGGATGGTCCTGATATCCAGCCCAGCATGAGAAGAAGCAAAATCCCTCCCTGCTACAGGGCCTGCTGCAAAAACCTTGGAAAGAGCAATGGTACAGCATGGCCTGGGGAAAGTTCCCTCCAGGTCCAGCATAGCTGTAGGCCAAGAGAGGTTTTTGTCTGGGCTGAAGTCATGACCCAGAGCAGGAGGTGTGAACTGTGGGGAGCCTGGCAGGGCTGAGATGGGTTTAGTTGATCTTGCCAAGAGCTTGTGATATGGGGAGGCTGGTAGCATTTCTGTGGTCTTGGTGACATGTGTTGCCGTTTCTCAGGACAATCCATTTTTATCCTGTCTTTGGAATTGGCAACCAAGCTGTCCACTGCATCCTGCTGATCTGCTTCTCTCATGGCTGGGGAAAAGAAAACCCATCCTCCTGCATGAAATCAGGGCGACAAAGGTCTCTGTTGGCCAAGGAAGTAGCTATGCCTTTCGGTCACCGCTTTGCGGTGATGCAGCTTTAAGGATCGGAGTTTACTATATTGCCATTTGAAAATACCTAAGCAGTGCTTCCCCATTGCTTCCTGGCGCCCTAAAAGGCCAGGTCACACCAGGGATGTGACAGATTGGCCGGTCACCTGGAAGGATATCAAATCGAAGGATTTAGCTTTCGGAGGGGGTTTGTCTGAGGAACTAGTGGGTAGGGAAACAAAAAGCTTTCCAAATACCAATGCTGTCTGTTCTGCTGCTTCTCAGAGGGAGAAACTGGAGTGAAAGAGCACCTGACAGCAAAATACTTCCTGAACTGCAGCTATTCCGCATAATTCCCTTTCCCAGCCACTTTGACTAAGTGTTTGACCAGCTTTGAAGGTGTTACCTAGTTCACTGATGTCATCTATGAACAGATTTTCTTACCCTACACTCTGCAAGTTGGACCACGGCCAGAAGTTTGCTTATCCTTTTTATAATTGAGATGCTTGAATCCCTGTCAATTGACCAGCTTGTGAAAGTGGAACAAACGTTTCTTTTAAACCTTTCCAGCCATATTGCAGAATCAGAAGACTTATGGGATTGGGTGAACCCCCCCCCCCCAATCCTAGCTCTGCCAGCAGAAAGCTGAAAGGTAAAACATAAACCCAAAAGTGTGGAATTCAACAGAACTTAAAATAATACTGTCACATTTTTTGTTTGCCTTTTCAGAGAGAGAGATATT
The DNA here is from genome assembly GCA_026283785.1 of Coracopsis vasa. Taxonomy (NCBI): domain Eukaryota; kingdom Metazoa; phylum Chordata; class Aves; order Psittaciformes; family Psittacidae; genus Coracopsis; species Coracopsis vasa. The sequence continues at coordinate 17,536 of JANHGB010020435.1, forward strand.
CCCTGCTCGTGCGAAGAAAGGCAAAGATTTTTTTCCCCAGCTCTAGCAGTGGCACCTTCTGCTGTCAGAACTGATGGCTTAGATTCTCAAGATACTTCAGGCTTCAATATTTATGCTCCTTAATTGAGGTATTACAGAAACTACGGATTTTTGGGGGGTTTTTGCACATGCTTTACTTTTTGTTGCTTTCCATGGTTCAGTGGTTGCCTCTGTGGGTGAACTTGGGGCTCTACCCGAAAGGTAAACAGAAATACTTAAGAAAGAAAGAAAGGGGGTCTAAATATAAATCTGTCAAAATCAGACTTGCTCTACAGTGGCATTAAAGGAAATCAGTTGATTGCTGGTATCCGTGTCTGAAGAGCTAAGAGAGGGAGCCGGGGGGAATATCGTGGCTGTCAACATCAACAGCTGTGGTGCCAGGTGTCCATTATGGATGTGGAGACAGATCATGGAATCATATTATAGAATGGTTTGTGTTGGAAGGGATCTTACAGATCATGTGGTTCTAACCCCTCTGCCAGATCAATGCACTGTGAAGAGAAACCGCACGGGTGAAGTCCTGGCTCTTCAGAAGTATGGGGCAAAAATCACAGAGGCTTCCATGGATTTCAGCCTTCAGGGGGGAAAGAAAGAAAGGCATTCTTTTCCTCCAAGTTGGCCCAAGCATTTACTCGTCCTCCAACTCAAGTTATCAGTTGTCAGCAGTTTTGCTTTTCAAGAGGTGCCAAGTATGTGCCTTCTGAAAATCCAGCTTCTTCACTCCTAGGAAATGTGCACCCAAATGCATGGACAGCTTTCGAAATGCTTGACCTTGCAGAAAGCCACGGACAGTGGTGTTCCAGCCAAAACTTCGCACCGTTTTTGGTAGCCTGGAACTTGGTCCGTAAAACACTGTGCTTCCCTTCACATGGCTCTTCCCATGCAGCTCTCCTGAGGCACTCTGGCAGTCATTTCAGTTCACAATATGTTGAGCTGTGCCTGAAGAATTTTAATTTTCACTACTTTTTTTTGGTTTTTACCAGTGAAGAAGAAAATCTTTTTGTTTCTTAGGGAAAAGTTCAGGCAAAAAAATGGTTTTCATTAGAAATTCCCACAGGGAAAGAATAGGAGACAAAATCCCATTTTCTGACTAACTCTTGTTTCAAATACCGAGGCAAAGTGAGTCTTTTATCAGCCCTTTTAGAGGAGGGATTGTAAACAGAATTGTCCATTAAAATGGAAAACGTCTTGCACATCTTAAAATGTGCTGGGCCATTGTTGTATAAGGGTTGCTACCACTCCACCTCTTCTGATTAAATACTAACGTACTACACTTAAGCAAAGCCTTCAGGCAAGCTTTCCATATTCATAAGGCAATGGCTTTATCAGGAAAGGAAGCATTTTGGGGAAATGTCAATATGAATATTACAGTCTCTTTGCTCTTTGTATTGTCCCCTAAATTGTCAAAGTGAAGTTGTAGGAGATAATGTGCAATTATGCTGTCACTAAAGTTTGCAGAACCATTTGCAGGAGCTTCTGAGAGAGATCCTTCCAGGCACGGAGGGGCTGCATGCTCCCATCTCTCTCCAGTGCTTCAAAATGGACTGAAAACCGTGTTTCACTCTGTGTGTGTGTGAGACTGACTGATGTTTGGGAGTGAGGCATTCTCGCTGTTCTCTTTGGTCATGAAAGCATGACAGACATCGTGACTGGGGGCTTCCAAAGGGCTGAGAATAGAAGATCTTGATAACTCACATACCTGCTTTCAGAAATATCCTTGGGTCTCCTAGGCAGTCACAGCCTCCGTGACTCAGAGGCATTCAATGCTATCCTAAGGACACAGCAACAAAGCTCCTGCTCCTCTAGCTGGTGTGGGTTATCTGATGAGTGGAGAGCTGGGGATCCCATTTTTAGCAACCTGCTCTAGTGGAAACTGTCCCTCCCCATGGCAGGGGGGTTTGGAACTGGATGATCTCTAAGGTCCTTTCCGACCCCAAACTGCTGTGTGATTCTATGACTCTATGTTTCTATGACCTTGCCTTGCTACTCGTCGCACAGGGATCAGACATCTGGGGCAGTCTTGGGCAAGAGGAGTTTTTGGGCTCAGGAGTTGAGGGTTTTGCACACCTCCATGCTGAGAAAACCCTTCTCTCATCACATGCTGTGTTTCTTGTTTTAATTACTGACAGGTTCTGTGGAGGACTCTTTAGCAATATCATGGAGGCTGGTGCCTTGCTTGCTGTGGTACTTTACAGCCCTGGGGACAGGCTCCCTTTGCCTCTTTTGTTTTTGTGAGTGATATTCCCATTTAGGGATAAAAAATATTTTTGATTCCATTTATTATTTATTTCTCCCATTTAATATTTAAACATGCTCAATCTTTAAATCACATGCTTTGTAATGGCCAGAGCTAGGAAAGCTGATGAGCCAGAGGCAGCATGGATAAAACACAAGGATGGCTGGTGGAGAGCATGATGGGGAATGGGTTTAACTACCCTGTTGCTGCTAGGATGGGTTAACCTTTTCCTTGCTGCTTGGATATGCAAGAGACTGTCCTGATATCTGTTCCAGCTGGAATAAAGTAGGTGCTGAGTGGCTGGTGCAGCAGTCTGGAGTTGTGTTTAGTCAGCATCCATGTGGGCTTGTAAAAGGTGTCGCTTGCTGCAGCCAGGACCTGGGATTGTTGACCCAGTAGGTCTCTCCTTAATTCTCTCTTAATTTTCCCTCTCTGAGAAGGCAAAATCCACTTATGTTTGACAGACCTATTTGTACAGCAGCATGGAGCCGGGCTAATGCATAGTTGGGATCATTTGAGTTTGGAATGAAACCTCTTCAGAGAGCTTAGGAGACCTTGCAGCAAGGGGCTCCTCTACTCTGTGCTGCGCATGGAAGTCCCTGGTTGGGCTGCTTGGGGCTGTACTGAAGCTTGTTTTCTCTTTCTCCTAGGGTACAAGGCTGATCTGCTTGCTTATGTGATGCTGGGCGTAGTGGCTGAGCTCCATATACTGGCTCCTGGTAGCAAAGATGAAGCTGCTGGGTGTGATTGAGAGAAGCGGAAGGAGTGTGGAGTAGCAGTGGGTAAGAAAAACCTGTTGTCAAGTGGAGTAGTTTTATTGCGAGTCTTAATGGTATTTACTGTGTTTTCCTAGAGCCCTAGAGCCAGATTTCCTGTAGTTCAGCTGTCACTAAAAAGCAAATGTACATTTCTAGCTCTCCTGGCCTTGTTGACATCCTGGAAAATGAGATTCCTGAGCATGAAAGAGCCAGCAGGCAAACACCCGCTCCCCAAAGTGTGCTGTCTTCAGGTACTGGAGCAAAACTTGGCAGGTCCAGGAGGCCATGCTTGAGTTCATTGGTACTGAACATCTGCCCAAATTCTCCCCAGTTTGTTCAGGCTGTTTCTAAGACCCACAAGGCTTGGCCTGAAAAAGTATTATTCAATGGCATTGATCTTGGTGATAGTGAGTTGTTTCATTTAATTGTTCTCTCTTTGTTTCCTGGGCTTTTTCATCCCTTCTTTGCCATACAAGCCTGTCCTTGCTATTACAGCCTTACCAAGATTGTCTCCATCTGTAGCATTCCCCTTGCTGGCATGGCAGGATGATGCCTGGGGAGCATCTCCATGAAGCCGCACCTATCCTCACGGGCAGCATGGGACATGTTGTATGTGCCAGGCTTTCTACTGGCAAAGGGAAAATGGCAGGACTGTCAGGATGTGGCTTTTTCCAAGGGGATGGACAACAAAGAGATATCCAGGGCATCAGGCACAGTGAGACTGCTGCTGAGCATAGGGAGAAGCCTTTGACTGAGAAAATGGTGCCTGTTCTCCCTTCTGCTGTCTCTGCCTGGGATTTTTTCCCCTGTTCCTATTAAGATAATTAAATCAGAGGTTATGATTGTGGGTGAGGGGAGGAGAAGTGTCAGACAGCCCTCCCTGGATGGGGTCCTTGTACCTTCCTTCCTCCCACAAATGCCACCTCTGAGCAGGCGTCCGGTCTCATTCCTCTTTTATTGATGAATAAATAATTGTTGCGGCAGAGAATAAATCAAATGGCTTTCAGTGCTCTGCCAGCTCGTTACTCTCCCTTTATCCAGCCCCGAGTGATGCCTGGCAAAGTGTGCAGCTTTCACAGCCCTCTTCCCTCCCGCTCCCTATTGTCCTCCCAAGTGCCTGCCTGAAGACCTGCCCCCTGCTTTAATTCCCTACTGGGTGATGCTGTCCCGGGCCACACAAGTGAAAGCATTCTTGAGACTGAACAAGAATTCCTGAGGGAGGGTGGGCAGTGGAAATGGCACAGGGGAGCCATTCATTATTCTTTAGGGACTCGGGAGCTTGCACTGTTTGTGGAGGGAGAGGGGGGGAAGGGGGCGGAAATCTGCTCTGGGATGGTTTTGTGTGCATGTAAGTATATTGAAAGATGGTGGGTGCACAAGTGTGTGCACACGTGGGGAAGCTCTGTAGCATATGGCAGGACTTCAGCAAAAGCAGGTGTAGATTTACTGTTCTTGTTCTCTCTAAGCTAACAGGTATTTGCAGGGAAAGATTTCTTATTTTATATCAGTTAAAAATAAAATTAGTGGGCAGAGCTGAGCTGTTGTCCTGGGCACGTTCTCATATGGAGCTGCTTTTTTCAATGTGAATGTACCTTCTGACAGCATTGGTCTAAAAAGCAAGGAGCAAAGCTTTCTCCTGACCTGACTGCACCTACACAGGGGTGAGAGGGTGGATCTGGGGATATCAGGAACAGACTGGGATGCTCTAGACTCAGGCAGGGATTTGTTGTATTTCTCAGCCCACCGCTGATCTCTGCTTTTCTCGAAGCAGAGCTCTTCAGTGCCCAGTATCCCTAGCAGTCATTGCCCTGAGAAAACGCAGAGCAGGCTGCCAGCAGGGTCAGTGCCGGTGTTAAATCCATTGCTGTCTGGATTTTCCCAAGGCCCATTGGATGCCACTGTTCAGTGTATGTGCCTCTCCTCCATATGTACGATGTGTTGGACATGTCTGACAAGTGGGTCTCCAAGCATTCCAGGCAGGTGTGAAGGTGTCCCTTAGGCAGCAGAGGCTGTTTGCATCCCATGCTCTTTCCGCTGGCCTCCTGTTTGTTTGCACAGCAACACAGGGCAGCATGCTCAGTGATTCCACGTGTTACCTGCTGTGCTAACTCTGGTCTCTGTTACACTAGTTCATTCCATCTGCTGCTCATGCTGTAAATGCTTTTGCTATAGCTGTTGGATGGGAACAGCAGTGGGAGAGAGGGATGACAACACCTGCGGGAACAGTAGCACAGAAAAATGGGTATTTGTGCAACTGCACCCTCCCTTTTGGTCTGGGGTGTTACTGCTAATGCTGGGGTAATGTGTGGTATTATTTAGGCACCAAATGCATGGAAGTAATCAACAGGGTTGGCAGATTGGAGAGCTGAAAAGGGATTGTGTAATGCCAAATCGTGCCAAGCCAGATGTGTGCTGCTGGCTGTCCTTGGAGAGAGGCCCCGGTGTGGCAACCTCCAATGGATTAATGATTGCCCAAGTGGCTGTAGGATGGGTGGAATAAGACCCAAGAAAATAGCATTGGGACAGATGAGAGGACATGTGGGGACTTTTGCCTCTGCTAATATTGGTGCATCACAGCTGCAGGGATATTTAGTGTTTTGTGGGAGGAGAAGTCACAGCAGCAAAAAATGCATAGGTCTGCAAACCTCTCTGATCATGGATACTCAATAGGCATCCCCGGCAAGGAACAGGTCTCTCTGAAACCTGGGCAAGCTCCTAAAGATATAACACAGCCACCTGCCAGGCTGGAACAGCAGGCTGTGGATTATTTGTGGCTTGATCTGACAGTGGGTTTGTGGGTCAAACCAAATCTGGACTTTAACATACTACCTTGTTGTACCTTTCCAAGGAGGAGGAGTGAGATACTTGTCTGTAATCTCTATTCCTGCTCATCAGTTTTGGATATAGCTTTGCAGTGTTGCATCAGTATTGATATGGCTAGAAGGGGTTCTCTGGGAGTTGCATCTAAATTCAGAAGCACTCTGCATCTTTTTTGTTTAAACACTGCTCCAATCAATTTTGGGTTAATTTCTCTGCTGCATTAGCCTTCAGCTTCAGGAAACACAAGACCCACATGATGTCATTGGTTGTGTACTATCACATGCTTTTAGAATGCCGTCAGACTTGCTAAATATTCAGTGTATATTTTCTGTCTCAGCAGACTGTGTTGGCTGAAACTGCTTATGCAAATGAAAAGCTGTACCTCTTCAATAGGTTATTATGAGCTGATCCTGAATAATCGGTGTTGAACTGAGCAGTAGGTGGGAGAAGTCAGCAGAGGCAATAATTAATCAAGTGGCTTCATGCCTAACCCGAATGCAGATCCCAGAAAACCCTCTCTGAGGACAAGACAGGCTCCTTGGAGCCCTGCATTCATGCTTAACCATTGCAAACGCCTTGCAATAATGCCTGTCCCATGCACAGCTCTAATGATGCAAAAGCCTTGTTTAGGTTTTGCCCAGTGACTCCCAAGGGAAGCCTGTTGGAAAGTCTTTCTGCTCTGAGCCTCTTAGCACGTATTTCTAAACTCCAGCTTATATTAATTCACAGCTGCTTTGTTCTCATTTGTTCTTCAGCTGAAATGGCTCTTTTTCACCCTTTTTTCCTCCCTCCCTTTTTTCACTCTCCAGTTCTCCGTGTATTTCTAGACCACAGCCATGTCCCTTCTTGGCTTTTGTTTTGCCAGACTAAGTGAGCTGAGCTCTTTTCATCTCCTCTCAAAAGGCAAAGCTCTCTGTTTCTTGTATCACCCTTTATTTCTGCTGCTCTTTTTGATCTGAAGTGGACCCAGCCTCCTACATCACAGCTTTGAAAGATGACAGGGCTCTTCCCACGGAGCCTGGGCTGGGATAGTGGGTGCAAGAGCAACGAGCCCTTTTTCTGGCCACAATGAGCAAACCCCAGAGGGAAGCACAGCACTGCCAAAAAGAAGCAAGGAGGAGCTTATTCTGCTCTCAGACACGTCTCTGATAAAGGGAGCATTTTTCCTGTTGTAAAACAGGATATATGCAAAAAAATGTAGAATTGATTTATCTGGGTGGCTTGTTAAGAGTTAATCGATAAAATAACAGTTGCTACCTTATTACTAGAAACTGGCTGATTAAAAACTTGATTAATGGGATGATTTTTCATGACTATAATTAAAGCACTGCATGGCTTCTCGTGTAATTGATATTTAATGCTTACATGGAAAGCTGCTTGTCTATAAAGAAACAGGGGTGGGTTTTTTCAATTATCCACCTGTGGATTGGCAGAGGAGAGGCCAAGTGGCTCTTCTAGCAGTAGGGAAGGACAGAGAAGAAGATGGGATGCAACTGGTCAGGACCAGAAAGCAACCTCTTGATTGAAAAGAAGTTCAGTGTTGCATAACTGTGCATGGACGAAGACAGCTAAAGTGGGGTCTGTAAGCAGGAGAAAGTTTGGTTGGTTGGGGTTGTTTTTCGTGAGAACAGAGGTCTCATTAGTTTGAGCTGCAAAGAACCAGTAGAAAAGGTAACCCAGGAATAAGAGGCAAACTTCTATCAGAGAATAATATCGAAGCAGGGTGTCATTCATCCAATATCCTCTCTGACATTAGGAATCAGTGCACAGGAATAGATACTTAGTGAAACATTAGAAGAAATATGGTAAAAGCACAGTGGTCCTTCTCCTAGTTCCAGCTCCGAAATCTTTGTCAGGGAGGCCTCATCTGCCAGAGGTGGAACCTTTGTGTTCAACTGTCCTGCAAGAACTTTATTCATGGGCTCGGTCTGTAAAGTTTTGGATCATTTCCCAGCAGAGGGAGTAAAGCCTCTGCAGTGTTGGATGCCTTTTCTGAAAGATCTGTTCCAGTCCAATCAGCCTTATGGGAAAGACTACTTTTGTGTTCTGGTGTTCCTATCTATCTTGTGTTGCTCATGGGAACCATCTTGTGCTCTCAGGGCATCAGAGTTCATAATCTCAATGGTGTTCCCTGGCCTTGAGGTCCGCTAAGTCTTCAGCTAAAACTAATGCACTGAATCTCGGTCCCTTTGCCTTGCAGATCCTCTGGCAGTGCTCGTGGCCAGGGCGATAAAGGCATGGTCCAAAACTGGTGCCAGCTTTTGCAGTTTTTGGGCAAGTGTGAAGGATGTGAAGATATGTCATAGAGATAAATGGCTATGCCAAGTGTTCACGTATGAGTGTTCAGCTTCATATTGTGTTAAATGATCTTAATTATTTTAGCGGGACATGCTGTATGCATTCGCTCCGCTAAAGAGAAGAAATTTGGTCCCCACCACCATATTCACCATCCCTTTTAATTAGCAGCATTAAACCCAATTTTCTCCACTGAGAGAGGGCTACAGCCCTCAGTACAGGCAAACTGTAAGTGATCATACCAGTGTATGAGCATGAGGCTCGCTCCTCTGAAAAAGCAAGTCTAAATCTCCATGCAACCTAAGTTTTGTCTTTCTGTTGGCCAGCATGAGTGGCAGTTGTGATGGGAGATCAGGGATGGGCTGAGGTTTAGCAGCAAGGCTGCAGGCAGCCTTCCAGCCCTCAGACTGGCAGCATCCTTGCAGGGAGGTCACACTCAGTCTTGTCCCCTGTTAAGCACTGTGCTCTTTTCTTCAGCATCAATCTGTCCATTGCTGTCAAGATGGTGGCTTGCTTGGGGCGTATATATGTGCAGTGAATGTCACACTCCTGCAATTGAATCTACAAATATAATAACAACCAAAACTGTCACTGATGCATTATTAAAACTTTGTTTCATTTTTCTTTTCCTGTGAGCAAGAACCAGAGTATTTAGAGGTGGGTAGATGGTGCTAAATTGTATTTATTATGTATCTGTTGGATATACAACATGTCTGTGTGACCTCCCTGAAGAGTTAGACAAGCATTTGCACAACATAGTAATTCTCACTTAGAAATGCATACAAATACTCTGATGCAATGAGAGGAATTTCAGACCTCATATGCTGGGTGATAGATGCTGCTGGGGGAATCCAGCAGCTGCCCAGATCTTTTATCTGGGAGCAAAAATGTTAATGAGTTCCTACAGAATGGAAGAGGTATCAGTGGTAGGTTTAAAAACTGATAGCCCTGATGGCTTTTGAGAGATGCTCTGGAAGTCCTTGATGGCAGCAGCCAGGCTGCAGCCTCTTCTACCTTGTAGTCAGCCAAAGAGCAAGAAATCTTCAGTTCAGAAAGTTTTCTTCTCATTTTTGTTCTAAAGTAACATGATGAAAAGTGTGAAGCATGCCAAATCTACCTTGTCATAATTCCATTAAATGCTCTTTTTTCTTCTGTTTTGTTTTCTTCTTTTTTACCCCTAATTTTAAAATGTGAATGGGTTTACTGTGACTTCAGAAAACATTCTTTTAAAATTCCACCAAACTAACTTTTCCATGCTCAAGTATTGTCTCAGAATGGTGACTTCTTTTTCTGGTGGAAAATATTTTGTTGTCTCACCATGAGTTAGGAGATGGAAGAATTTTTGTGGGTTGTGGTGTATGATTTAGATTCAGAAAGGAGACTTGCTCCAAAATGTTTTTCTGGGAAGGAATGGAACTTCCCGATAGCTCCTGCAGGACTTTCCATGGGCACACCAGGGGGTGAAGCTTTACTATACTGTAATTGTATATAACACGCAGTTAACCCTGATGTAAATATTCCTAGAAGACTTCAGGCAGAAATAGACCCCTTGGACTGAAATCAGGTCTCATGTAGAAGAAACTGATACAACTTGGGTAAATAGAGTCTGAGTATACCTATGGTTATTTGGTTACCTTCACCACCACTCCCTGGTTGGCATCGTTACAGGAGCTTGCTTTTACAGGCATTGGCTGACTGAGGGACCAATTCCATGTCACAGAATTTGTTCCTTCCTTAATCTTATTTGAATAGTTGGCAGATAGATGGGCAGTAGGTTGCCATTGCCTCTGTTTGCTTTGCTAGTATCAGAACACTCTCAGTATTGCTTACTCTGGAGTTTGTGTTTAGACGAGATCAGACTGCAGCTTGCTACTGAAATGGGTCAGAATCCTACATTTACCAAAGTTTGGCTTGGGAAGGCTGTTTCACAAAAGAGAAACTTGGCTGAAACAGCCATGAATGTAACCTCAGTTGTGTATGTGTCACCTGTAAAACAGTCTGACAGTGTGCTTGGTGTGTGTGCAATTGCCAAGGGTCATGGGTGCAGCACCTCTCTTCTGGTGTTGGTTTGGGTCTACCTGCAAGTGCTGCAGGAGCTGATCTCTGACTGGAGAGACCCTTGTCATGGAAAACTTTACTGGTACAAGCCTTCTGCCTGCTATCAATTAATTAATGATGAGAAACAGGTTCAGAAGTCTCCCTAAAATACCTGCCATGAGTTTGTGTCTGCCACAGAGACCTGGGATGTTGCAGTTGGACTGTACCTCACCAGAAGTTGGGTGAGTAGGCTGAGCTGGTTGTCTAGTACTGTTATTTATTGATGTGGTCTCCTTGAAAATGTGCTTGCTGCTGGGGAAAAGAGAGTTATTAGTGTCTTTTGAAGGAGAGCAGGAGAAAACAGAGAGCTTACAAAGCTGGACTCAAAATCTGTCTCCAAGATGTGGTTTGCAGTTCTTGCAGTGAGCTCTACTGTGTCTGTTGGTTACCCTGGTCATATCAGTGTTTATCCCCTCATTTTGGATTCAGTCCATGGGCATGAGCATTCTGATACAAAGTCCAGATGTTGGAGAGCAAGTGTGTCACCCTGAGATGGCCCAGAAGGCTCATCCAGGTACTTGAGTTACTGCTCTGTGATAAATTGCCATGAACCATTCTGTGCATATACTCAGATTTCCATGGCAAGTGAGAGGTTTTTCAGCTTTGTGGCTCACACGTGGTCATGGTCGAGCTGTGCTTGTAATCCAGTGAAGTATATATGCATTTGCAGTGTTGTCATTGTCTGAGGGCCAGCTCGGAACAATTTAGGCATGTCTTCGCTTGGGACCAGTGACAGGTGAGGAGTGCGGCAGGGGTGGGACAGCCTGCCTGGCTCTGCTCTTTCAGCACTTTGGCAATGAGATGGGAATTTCTTGCTGATCACAAAGGGGCAGCAGGGAAGAATAAATGAATTTAAAAAATTAGAAAAAAAAAAAGAGTCCAGCTACTTTACATTTTCCAAAGTGCCCATTTTCTTAACTCATCCTCCAAATTATTGTCTCATTAGACTTATTCTGCTTCCTTGATGTTATTGTTGTTCTGTTTATCCCACATCACCCAGCAAATGTCTTCCATCTCCTTTCAGCCAACTTGCACAATACATTACAATTACATAATTATGCCATTGTAATCAAATAATTAAGTTGCACATTAAACACGCATTAGAGCTCACAAAGGAAGGAGCTTCAGACATGGGCACGGAATAGGAGGGAGTGAGCCAGTTGATATTGGTGCTAATTGCATCTTTCTGTTAAAGATTTGGGGACTCCAAGTTTGTGGTCTCAGGTGGCAAAATGGCAGTGGGCTAAGGCTGCTGAGTTTTAAATAAGCAAGCAGGTTTAGTGAGCAGACTTCCCTGTGGAGAGAAACAAGACTCAACGACCAAACAAACACACAGAAAGAAAAAGAGAACTTGTGAATTCAAGTCCATTGAAATCTACTTTAACTGAAGCTCAGAATCAGCTCTGTCAGAAGGAGGATGTATGCCCATTACTATCAGGGGACTCGGCTGGTCTAGCATGAGAACGTTGTAATGCCTTTGGGACGTCATTATTTTAATAGTGGTAGGGGAAGGAGTGAATAGACCTGTGGATAAGTCTCATGTGGGGTTTTGTCCCTTTTTGTGTTTGTTGATTTAGGTAAAATAATACCAAGCAGATCCAGATCTGTGTTTTGGCCTCATCCTAACTCTCAGAGCAACATGGCAGAGGGTGGTTGGGTTTGGGATACGTCCAAAAGGCGAAAGCTCTGGGGCCACTAGCAAGATGGGATCTAAGACAAAAGATGGCCCTGGTTTAGTCATGCCCAGGCTAAACAGCAGAAATCTGCTTTTTGATACGGTTTTGAGTGATTCTTTCAAAGGATGCTGTATGAATATTGAACAAAATACCTCAGGATCGTTTATCTTGTGCTTGATGTCTATCATAGCTGGGAAGTGGGCTGACAGAAGAAGCTGAGGTGCTTTCTACCAGGGTTCAGTGGTGGGATGGAGAGCAACGTGCAGTATTCACCTACATCGCTGCACCAGTAGCTAAAATCTAGGGAAAGCAGAGATTAAATTCAAACAGAAATTGCAGGCATGGAGGAAGGACTCTCTGGGGAATGAGAGTAAATGTGTGTCCAGTTTGACACACCAGCTTTAAAGGGTCTGTGTGGTAGGTCTTTGCCAGTAGGATCATGGTCCCTTCCTAAAACCTTTGGTTAATAAGTCGCTAAGAATTTTTTTTTTAATGAGATCTTTAATCTTGCAATTAAAAGCCAATGTTTGTGCTCAGTAATTGCAGAGATGGGAAAAGGGATGTTCTCTGATGCATGAATAAGCATTAGAAGGAGAAAAATACTTATAAATCAGGAAACAGTGAGTTGCAGCAGCCTGCAAAGCTCCTCCTTTTCAGTGACTTAGAGGACAGTGTGTAGGTCTTTGGCCTCTTGGGAAATCAAAGTGGCTGAGCGCAGCAGCAGCCAGCTGAGAAGTGAGGAGTGATGAAGTGGTCCATCATGCCACTTGCCATTGCTTTGGTACTGTATCTATCATACTGTACTAGTGTTCAGGTCTTGGGGGATGCACAGAGATCTGCCACTGTTGTGTCTTATAAGTCTATTCTAGACATCCTGACTGATCTATGATCCCTCTTCTTGCTCAGAGCTGTCCATGTGCCACCACACAAACCATGCCTATCCCAGTCAGTCTGCTACATTAGTATGGAAAAGGGTAGCAGCAGCATCTGCACTCCATGGGCTGGGAAGTGAAGAAGACATGACGGCAGAAACTCCACCTCAGACACACTTTAGCACCACAAATCCCTAAATCTTGAGAAGAAAACCCAATCCCAAATATTTTCACAAATCCCTACTTCGAACAGACATACACATACTTAAACAAAAAAAATGCTGAGCTTTAGATAAGAGCTCTTTGCTGTATTAAATCTGCTTTACTGAGTTCCTGTACCACATACAGACTTCACAAAATGCAAATGGTGCAGATTAGATAAGATGGTGTTTAAAAGGGGAAAAAATGTCCAACTATAGAAAGAAGATGCAATTCGATTAGGAGACCCAAGGCTGTAAGTGAAGATCGAGTGGGCTGTAAACAATTTAAGGCTTGGGAGAAGGCCAGCACTGGCTCGGTATTCATTTGTAGTCCAGAGTGCTGTCTCTCTAATCCACTAGGAAACAGCAAGGAATAGGAAAAAATCCTGGGTAGGGTGATCTTTCACACTGAGAACTCATTGTATCATCTTTAAAGGTTTCTGAGCATATTCATCTAATACTATATATATAGTTAAAAAAATGCATATCTACATACACACACACTAAAATACCAGTGCTGTATATTTCTTCAGTCCTCCTACTCCTGTTGGCCGTTTGTGTGTGCATCTGTCTTGTTTAAATCTTGTTCTTTCCATTGTGTCCACACCCAGATGAATTCCAGGAGATACCTGAGTGAACTACCAATGTGCCTCGCAGCGCTGCAGTTAACGTGTGGCTTTAAAAACAACACTTCCAAGCATCTGATCACTGACCTGCTCCTGCAGTGCCTTTTTTCTTCTTTTTTGTATGCAGTTAGAGTCTCCTTAAGGATTTTTGAGAATTTTTCTGGGTGCATGGATACATTGCTTGGCTCCTTTGAGCTTCCTGTGCTGCTGAGTGGAGAGGGATGCTAGGGGCTCTTGTGAGAATTAGTATTTTCTTACAGCACTGGTTCTGGGAATTGAGTGTTTCTATAACCTGTGCTAGAGGAAAAAGGGCTGCTGAGGGATGTTAGAAATGGATGTTGAATGTACTCTGAGGCTATGAATTCAGACCTGCTCACCCACAGGCTTTTTGGATAGTGAGAAATGGGACTGGATTCCCATGGGGCGACTCACTAGGGGTGGCTGTGGGGATGTCCATAGGGACAGATCCTCAGGTCTCTGTTCTCGGGAATGTTCACAAGCTTCTCACTTCTTGAGAGTTTCCTTTTCAAACAGGAAAAAAACAACCCCAAACCAACAAATATTTCATAATCGTCTGACATGGCCGTTCGCTTTCTTCTAGTTTTGAAACTTTCTTCTAGTTTTGGATTTTGTTTAACAATGCCTACAGATTTGAAATGCCAAACCCCTTTGCAAAGCAGAATTTCTGGTTGCTTGAATGGTTTTGATTCCCTCTGTAAATCTGTCTGGACAGACATTTTTCTCTGCTGTTCTTTATTTTCTACTCTGATTTCTAACCTGTCTCCTAATTTGTTTTATGTTTCCGTCCTTCCCTGGTGATGGCAACATCTCCTAATACAGCATGGTCTGCCAATTCTATTTTTTGGTTTTTACTTCTTTTTCCAGCTCGTTAATGAAGAGGTGACAGAAGACAGGTCTAACAGTGATCTCTGCTGAACCCCAGCAGGCACATCTCCCCATCTTGACAAGCTGCTGTTTATCACTTTGCCTGGTTTATGGTTCTTTACTCTCTTTCTGAAGTACACGTCATCTCTCATGTCCAAGACAATTTGAATGGAGAATCAGAGTGAACTTTCAGGGGATGCTGGATCAAACATCTTTCTAAAGCTGAAATACAATTTTCTGCTTCAGTTGGATGAAGGGCTAGAGGATGTTAACTAGGCAGGGGCTGAAAAATCTGTGTTCTTATTATTTCACGCCATCTTTGCTCTTGCATAACCTGTTGAGGACAGCTCAGCACTGCGAAGCTTTTATACCACATGTCCCCATCGTGGTGGTCTTTGTAGCCACTGTAAGTGGCACTGGCTATGGCTCAAGTGTCTTCATCAGGTAAGCCTGCTCCTCCCTGGCCATAAGCGACAGGGGCAGGCAGCACTGCTCCTTGATGTCCCAGTTACAAAGAATGGGCTGTCCAGGTGGACTGATAGGTGGGGACCCTCTATGTCCTACAGACATGAGATGCAATATGGAGGAATTGATGGCGTTTGAGCAAGCAGAGTTAAGAGAAAAGGTGATAACACGCTGCTATCCACCCGTCACATCCCAGCTGAGAGCTCTTGATGGAACTGGTCTGTAACAGCCCCATGCATTGATAGGCCCCTTTGGGGTGTGGTTGCCATGGGTTGGGTGAGAGCAAGACAATAAATTTTGTATGACAGGTTTAAAAAAGAAGCTTGCTTTAACTTCCCTCCCCTCCCTTGGCTGAGACAAGGCTTGGGCACTGGGAAGGAAGCCTTTGCCTGTCCCTCCGTAGACCCAGCAGGATGTCCCAGTGTGACCGTGCTCCAGAAACGGCCTCTGCTCATATGCTGGCAGAGCTGGGGTTTACCTTATGCCATCTGATTATTTTTCCCTCCTCCCTAATTGGTTCCGTTAATTTATTGTGGACAGGAGCTTGTTCTGCCAAGTGCTAATTGCAAAGGTTATTGTTTCTGCCCTTTTCGGAGCACAGCAGGAAAACCTTCAATTCCATCATATGAAAAACAAAGACACAAAAAAAAAAAGACAAAATTTTTTGGACTGGATGTAAGCCCATCATCCCATGCAGTGTTTGTGCCACAGAGCATACGCTGCTCTGTCACTGCCTTCCCATTACAGAAGGAAGCCTCCTGTCATTGGGATGAGGGCTTGGGTTCCTTATCTTTGCCTCTGCAGTAAAGCATCACTATGAAACATACCCTTGAGCACAGGTGTCCTTCATCCTTTGAGTTGTTCAGCTTGGGATTTTGGTAGTAGGATGGGTGCATTTCAAAGGCTGGAAGCTGGTAAAGTGATGCTGTCACCTGTGTGGACATCCTTCCTTTCCCTGGACATGTTTGGAAGCCCTGGGCATGTTTAAGAAGCTCTCCCAAAGGGGAGAGCCTGGGTTGGCACAAGGTAGTGGGAGCTTGTTCCCAGCTATGTTTTTTTTATGGTGTCTGTCACTGTCTTCTCCGCTCTGTAGGTGATGCACAAGTTGTTCACGGATTAGCTGAGCTGGCCATAGCTCATCCTTTCCCTGGTGAAGGGAGCTAGACACACTTTACTCTGGAAGGGTTTTCCCAGCTGAAGAAGTTGGGTATTTTGAGTGAAGTCTCTAAAGCCAGGCTTTTTCATAGCATGGAAGAGGAGGAAAAGTCACTTCTTGGCTGGCTTTTCTCTGGAGCTGCTGTTTGCTAGCAGAGCTTCAGCATCTGCCTGGCTTAACCCAGATTTTCTGGTGGGCACCAGTCATTTAGCCCAAGTGCATGGCACTGCAGTTCTGCTCTATTTTGAAAGTGAAAAGCTCAGAGTGTTTCAGGGGTGTTTCTGCCATGCTGTAAAGCTCATCTTCATTCTCCATCCTGCTGGAAAACCTGGTGGAGCTCTTCCTCGTCTGCTTGGCCGTAGATGTTCATCCCATTCACAAGAGGATGCTTTCCTCATGTTTTCCATAGTATCTGTCCCTTGGGGCTCTGTATTTTCTGTTTCAGGCTTTGCTCCTGCTGCAGTGTTTATTCTGGCGTGTTTCCTGTTTATCACAGATCATGGCTGGAGTTTGTTTTTGTTCAGCAGCTCAGAAGCTTTTGGAAGTGACTGTTTATAAACAGAGAGATGTTTGCAACCAAATTCAGATCCATAGTCAAACAGTTGACTCCAGTGGAGTTTTATAGTGATTACCAGTATGATTTTGTACTGTTTCTTCTCTGCTGTGCCCTCTGTCCCAGTATCCTTCTTGTTCAGTGTCTTTCATAATGCTCAAACTTTCCCCATCCTCTTCCGCTCACTCCTGTCTCACTCCCAGCAGCTGCCGTCCCTCACTGGGCAGATATGCACAGGGTACCAGATTAATGACACATATCCTGATCTAGTTTAGTCTAATGAAACATATGACAAATGTATGGGCAGTATTTAGTTACATCTACATAGGGAGTCTGGATTGCATCTTCATGTGAAAGAAGCACAGTTAAAAATCTAGATTTCGGTGAAGAAGTGTGTATATCGTATTTAAAGAGCTTTCTGAGCTTAAGATGCAAAGGAGAATTATATTTTATACTGTAACTTCAATAGCTTAGGAGCTGTATCTCAAAGTGCTTTACAAAGCAGTGAGGTAGATAGTGGCGGTTCAGGCAATATGTAGGAAAATGTGCCAGCCATATGTGAAGCCATATCTCACATGCAGCCTTGGAAGTCATTTATTTTTACTGAAGGGTTGAGTTTGCCAGGATGTCAAGACTGTCTTCTGCACTTTTGAAGAAGTGCCATGCTGTCTTTAATCTACAAAGGCTGCTGACAGGAGGGGAGCAAGCACTGCCTCACCAGGTATCTCCTGCATCCTTCTCCACTGTTCTGGGTGTTGGTGAATGCAGGTTGGGCTCAACTTCAGCACATAGCCTTTTCTCTCCATTATGAAGGTTCACTTTTTCCCTGTGTGTCAGTCTTCTTTCCTTCTGTGTTCGTCTTCATGCTTTCCATCTGTCCTTCTGCCTAGCCATCCTTCAACACAAATTCACATGTCTGTTTTCTTCCCAGATTTTGGCTGGGCTTCCCTGTCTTTGTGACGTATGCTTTTGTAAAGCCTCATGCTAACCTAACCAGCATGAAAGCTTGGCCACGTCCAGCTGCCTGTGAGAACCAAATGATGCAGCAATTTTATCATGATGGGCACTACACATGCATATTTTCCAGATGTCTCAGGACTCTTCCTGGGTTCTTAAGGTGTGCTGTGAATGTCATTTGTAGGAGAAAGACAGCTCCATGTGGTGTATTAAATGTGTGTTGCTTCACATGCCTCAAATCAAGCAAAAATGATGGTAGTCAGAAAAAGATGATCACAAAGAAATCTTTCTTAGTTATTCAGTTTGTGCAGTATCACAAGGCAAAAAACCACTGTTATCTGCCTTGTAAAGGTTAATATAATAATAAGCACATACTGACTCCTATTGAGATGAACATGATGATTTATTGACCTAAGAGGTAAATATTCAGTGAAACAAAGCCAGGGTCAATACTTACCATGAGGAAAATAAATTCTTATATTTTCTACAATGGGGAGACCATAAAGACCAGTTGCCGCTAAATGTCAGCTTTGGTGTTGGCTGTTGCCGTTTGCAGAGAGACAGCTAAATATGGTAGACTACCAACAGGTACTTTGCCTTGTTTTCTTAGAGAAAATGACAAATTGGAAACATTTCTTTTTGGATCTTTGTCTTCTTCAAAATACTTTCTTAATTATTTAAAAGTACTTTCCTAAAAAATAACCAAACAAGAAAAGCAGCTCTGAAGGGTTACAGTAGTTTTGAATTGCTAGATGCATTTCTTGAACAACTGTTATGATTTTATTGTTTTATTTTACTTTATTAGAGAAACACTCAGCTTCCAATTTCTAAACCTGGCAACTTTAAACCAAATTGGAGAGGGTTTTTTTTCCTGCACACCTATTCATTTTGATTGCAAAACCTTTTTTCATTTATTAAATGCTTCAACACAGAAATGTCAAGCAGCTCTTGTAGTTATCATGGATATAGACAGGCTCTGAATGCTGGCACCTGCTGCAGTGAGTGGCATCCTGCTTTTGATCTGTGATGGACCACATTGATGCTGAATAGATCATCACAGAGCAATGGGATTTTGGGAGCAGGGAGATTCAGTGGGTCTGTGCATATGGATAACCTTGTGTTCGTCTGGGCTGTGATGGATAGCACTCTTCTACAGGAAGTGTTAGGTGTGTTTTCCAGTCTGCCACGCAATGTGCTTGGGATCACGGCTGTTTTCTCACTGGATGCAACTAAAACATGATCCTGTGAGATGATGTCTGTCAGCTGCTCTCACCTGGGTGAGAAAAGTAAATTCCTGTCTTGTAACAAGTCAAGGGCTTGTCTTACTGGTGATGGGATGGTAGGAACTGTAAATACACTTGGGGTTTTTTCTTTTGGGGGGGAGGGGAAGGAATTGCACTATGTATTATCCAACTTGAGCAAAGTGACATGAAGAAGGATATTATTTTAGAAAGTTTATCTCTTTTGTATCTATGGTGACAAGATCCTTATCAGGGTAAGACAGACTCACAGGCTGTCTGCTCCTTGTTATCTCAGTGTAGGATGACAGTATAAGTATCACGTCTAGAAATGTTATCTATCCTTTATTATTTCACTTGTGAGGGGCTAACAAGAATGTTATCAGGGTGTTTACAATCAAAACACGTGCAGCTCAAGTGATAAAAGGGAGAACAGACATCTGATCTCCAAGGATATGAAGACAATGCAGCCTTGAGCAGGAAGAGATGGATCTTATTATTGAAAATGGTTTGGCAGGCTGGGAATGGACAAACAAGCCTGGGCGACTGTTCAGACCATAAGCTTGAGAGATGGGTTTTGGGGAGAGGCACACACTCCTATAAGCAGAAAATGGAAAGGCGATCATATCAACAGCACTGTCAGCTAAAAGAAATATTTTCCAATAAATTTCTTTACATTTTTTTTTTCTTTACTCTCTTCTCACTTGAAGTGGTGATACAGCAAGCTGTCAGGACCAGCAAGTGGAGCTGAGCTGCTTCAAGTCAGTCAGAATCTGAGAAAGCTTACCCAGGCTTGGAAGGTGGAGAACAGGCAGCTGCCAATGTTATTTATCAGGGAGTTCATTTAGATTGATTCTTTATCCTGCTTGTGTCAGTGCTCTGTTAATATAGTGAGTGCACAGACACAGGGTTAGTGGTGACCAGAAACCTCATCCGAGGTCTCGTTAGGGAAAGAGAGGTTAAGTCCCTAAAGGACTTAGAAATCTGACCCTGAAATGCTTCTATTGTTGGTAATTGAGAGGAGCTCAAAAACGTCCTAGACATCAGATTCTCATTAATCTACAACTTGAGCAAACCAGGTGCAAATGGTGTCAAATTCTGCTCATCTTACATGATTTATCCTTTTTTGTTAAAGATGGGGCTGTGCAACACTCCATCCAGATCCAGGTCTTACCCCTGGAGGTGTTTTTGTTCTCGGTTGGAGTCCACTGGCTGGGTTTCTCTTCTGTTTTAGAAGTTATGGCAGGGGAGAGTTTCATGTCTTCATTCCACTCTTGATATCAAAGTTCTCTAAGCCAAGCTTTGTGGCTTCTATCCAGCAAAACAATATGTTTGTGTTTTTTTTCCTATCATCTATATCCATTTGTTTGTCCTACGACATGATGGGACACAGAAGCTTATGCCCTCAAATGGAAAGCCAGCAGCAGGATCTGTAGTGGTCTCTGGGCCAAGAGGGGATCCAAGCTGAAGGCACCAAATTCAGTGCCAGGTTTCCCTCTCTCTCTTGGGAAGGAGACAGGGAGGGTGGAAGATGTCTCTGTGGGAGTAAGGTGGTTGCTAGGTATTGGGAGAGACAATGGAGGATACAAGTGGTGGACAACCGCATTTCTGAGCATCTTTGTTATTTGGACTGTAGGGCTGGCTGAAAATGGAAAGTAGATAGCTTCTTCAGATAACGGGGAGGGAATGAACATGAACTTCTTGCATCCAGAATTATTCTGCATTAGCCTGTCTTAACTCCATATTCATCTTGCTTTGGATATCACATAAAGCTAGCTGTTTCAACGTGTCTAGATGACTTTCACATCTCTCTCTAATAGCTGTCAATTACCTGTAACCTTTTTTCACCTGTGGGAACTATAGCAACCCCTCTTTCTTGTTTATGAGAAATAATCTCTGGTTGTGATACATGATAGTATTTTTTTTTGTTAGAACCCCTAGCTTTGGAAGGCCAGTGGGGCCATTTTGTATGGTAATATATGACCCATGGCTCCTCTCCTGCCCTTCATCTCTCACACCTTTAATTGCACTTGTGTTTCTGAAGCATATGGAATTCATTATTCAGCAAACAATGTCCTTTACAGTATCAGCCTTAATTAACTGCTCCCCTCTGTGTCTTCTTGCTCTTATCCTCTCCAAATCTACACACAGAGACAAGCTGAAGGCCCCCCACATGCATCAGTGCCAGCCGGTGAGCCATGACCAGATAAGAAGAAATGGAATTCTTTATCTCTTTTTTTCTAAATACATACACATGCACACACAAACCTGGAAAAGGTCAAGGTTACTGGGAAGGGAGAAGGTCCTTCAAGACAACAAGCCCCCTTCTCTTTTTAAGTATCCATAGCAACTGGATGGAGCATCATGGGATGTCAGGATGAGAGAGGTCTATTCTTTTCCTACAACATTCTTTCCACTTCATTAGACTCTTTATCAAGTATCTCTGCACTAAACTGAGTATACGTTTTTGTGTTGAGGAGCAGCTCAGATGACTCAAAAGCATGCTGACCTTTTCAGTGGGACTTTGGGAGTTCCTTGTGGGAGTTACATCCTCTTCCCTTGCCTTCATCCCCCACAGCACACTTGTCTCCAGTTCACATGACCTTCTAGTCAAAACCCTGTGGCTGGTGAGGTATGAAGGTTTTCTTTAAAGAGAGAAAAGGAGTAGGGCAAAATAGAAGAGTATGAGAATGTCCTTCACTGGCACTGAAGGTGTCAAGACCTTAGCTGTCAGAGCTGTGCATCTGCAGGGAAGATTAATGACTCTGCTTAGAGGAAATCCAAATAAAAGAGAATAAATGCCAAGTGATTGTGTGGGTGATGAGGGGAAGGGTAAGGAAGGAGCCAGGGAGTGTGACAGGGTAGAAGTTAGGTATTGCTGTCTTGGAAGTGTTTAAGTTTGCCATGGAAGAGCAAGTTAGCATAGGAAAACTCTTTAGATTTAGTATTGTGGTCTTGAAATGGTGTGGCTGTGTGTATTAGTCTGTGACTGTGCTTATAAAGCACACTTAGTTGTACTAAAGCGCAAACACTGTATTTTTACTTTAGCTTCCCTGAAGAAACATCTGTCAGAGAGGAGTCTTTTGTTTTAAGCTTCTCACCACATAGCCTGCTTCATCCTCAAGGTGTCTTGAGTCTCTTTGCAAATGGGAGCACTGTTTTCTCTTTAGGAAACTTCAATGCCTGTGTTATGTCTGAAGTGACACTGAATGAGGCTCAAAGGCCTTGATTCTGCAGTGGGTACGAAGTGGTTTAAACCTTGCTATGGATGGTGGGATCGCACTTACTTGCACCAGAGGTGAAGCTGGACCTTGGGCCTGGCCTTCCTGAGAGAACCAGGGCATTGTTACTGCCTTTAGCTTTTAACATGATCCTCTGGATTTTCACTTCTCCGGGAGCCATTACATGACAGTTTGCAGCTTAATTTGAACATCTTCACACCACAAGTACCCAGCTGAGCATCTTACAGCAGCAGCTCATGGTGTGAAACTCTGTTTGAAACTGTGTGAATTGGGCAAGGGAAAGGCTTGTTAGCATGGATAACTGATTAGGCCAAAGTCATTTAAATAACTGTTTCCAAAGAGCTTTGAACCTGGACACCCTTAGAGTGTGTGCTCCTGAGCTATAAGATTTACATGGGTGTTTTTAGGGGGGAAAACCATTAAAAAGGGCAGAAAAGCTCTGCACTTACAGTCAGTCAGGTTATGAATATCCCAATCCAGCTGCTTCAATCCTTATAGGAGTAATTTTGAAGTGGGAAATCCCATTAAATCATAATAGGGCT
The DNA here is from genome assembly GCA_026283785.1 of Coracopsis vasa. Taxonomy (NCBI): domain Eukaryota; kingdom Metazoa; phylum Chordata; class Aves; order Psittaciformes; family Psittacidae; genus Coracopsis; species Coracopsis vasa. The sequence goes on from JANHGB010020435.1 coordinate 40,193, forward strand.
CTTAAGTAGTTCCCTCTGATGAATTTGTGGCACTCTGCAAGGTCCTGTAATTCCCAATGTACAAATGAGGAAACCGAGGTTAAGTGGCTTAGCCAAGGTCATGTAGCAAATCGATAACCACTCCAGCCTGTGCAGGCAGGACCTCTCTCATTGACTTCATGCAGCTGTGGTTTCAGCGAGCATGCTGTCAGTGCTTGCCAAATGGCAATAATCATCCCCACCAATGTCCCAATCTTGGTGATGGAAACCCAGGGCCTGAAAGGTTGAATTGTGCTGCTAAACAGGTACATCTTTGTGCAGGCATAGCCGGGGTATGGGAGCAGTGATGGTCAAGAGACCCTTTTTGTGCTTGTTTCAAAACAGCTCAAAAGAGAGAAGGAGCTGGCAGCTCATTATCGCAGGGGCAGCCAGGAGCTGGGCGAGCAGAGATGCTGCTACACGAAGGTGGGGGATGCTTCCCTGTGTTGTCCACCCTGAGGCTGTGAAGATCAACTGCCCAGGCAACAAAGTGCCTGGAGACAGCGACAGACACTCCAGTGCCTGATGAACTGGGTCTGGGGCTCACCAGATCCCCTGGGAATGAGTCTCCACCGGTGGGAGGGTTCTAAGAGACCCTGAACCTATAAAAAGGCACCGTCCTGCAGCCATGTGGTGCATCCCTGCACTCTGGACCCCAGCAGACTCACTGACCACAAGGATCCAAGGAAAGAACAACTGAAAGAATTTCCACTCACTGACTGAGGAGACATCGCTGGATCCAAGGGATGGTGATCCTATTTCTCTGTTTTCTTCTTTAATTCCTTTCTCCTTTTCCCCTTCTACTTCATATCTTCTATTAGAATAAGAACCTGCCACCTCCTGACATAGTTTTAGAGAAGTTTACAATAAAATGAATTGTTGTTTCATTTTTCAACCTCTGAAGAGCCTGTGGTTTCTCCTGTGAACCATGCAGAGTATTGTAAAAGATCAGCTCTCCTTTTACCCCCCAGTGGGATGGGACAGTTTCTTCTTCCCTGCATAGAGTCTTATCCCAGTTCCTGCTGCTGTTGCTCCCTGCAAGAGCTGGGCTTACAACAAAAACTCCCACATCATCACCTCTTGCTCATCTGCATGGGAGAGAAGGTCTTAGGGGTAAGGTGGGTGCACTTTGCAATGTGGTGTCGCAGCTCTGCTACCTTCAAAGCTCTGAGGAAGGTCTCATTGTCTCAGGTGAGGCTTGGCCATGCAGGCTGTTGTGATTTTGTTGGTCTTCTACCCCAACCATAGCAACACTGCTTAACTGTCCCTGACAGACAGGTCTCTTGTTCTTAGGATCTTCATATATGGAGACTCAGCAGCCTCCTGGTCCCCGCAGTGCCCCAGTTTATCCCAGTGCCCTCTGCCATCTGTCACAGTGCCATTGCTTTCTTGTGGCACATCAGGCAGCAGTCTGAATCCCATGCAGTCCATCTGTGTGAGGTGCTCTGGTTGCGCTCCACAGCGTGTGTCTTGTCATCTGTGGCATTTGCCTGAAAATGCAGTGAGAGCGTGTCTCTTGCAGGTGGTGCCATGCTGGGGCAGGAGCATCTTCCCCGTGGTGGCAGAAAAACCTCATGCAAGACCTGTTGGCTGTGATGAAGGTGAGAGCCTCTGCCAGCATCTGTGGGAGACTTGTCAACCTGTTCTCCTTCCTTCCTTCCCGCTGCTCAGCTCTTATGCCTGTATTTCAGCCTCCTCTATTCATTTCTTTTGCTTAGGTTCATGGAAAATATTACTAATATTTTGGGGGTATTTCAGGAGCAGGGTTTAGTGTGTTCAGTCTAAGCTTGCTTCCCATGTGGCTGATCCCAATGAAAAGGGTTGTTTTTCCCAGAATCAGGCTGACTAATTCTGGGTCTCTTAGGTTGCTCATTCCAGTAACACTGATGTTCACTTACATGAGTCCTCTTTATCTCTGGTTACCATTCCCAGTGCTACTAGCTGGAGTCACAGAGAGTGAGAGACGCTGGATGTAGACATCTAGTGTTGCCCGAGCAGGAGTGTTTGGCACTGGCTTGCTTCCCTTTTCTTTTTCTGCACCTTTTCTTTAGCTAATTCATAGCTATTTGATTGTGGATTCTGCTCTTGCAGTTACTGTGGCCCAGTGCTAATGATCTGGCTGTTTCCTTTCCCAGGTAAATGGTACAAAGGAGCAGCAAGTGACCTGGAGCCTGCTGTCTGAACAAGCATGTGTTGGGATAAACCTGCTGCCAAATGGCTTCACTATGTTTTCCATGGTGTCTCCTGCAGCCCCGTGAGACGGTTCTCTGGAAGGCTGAAGAGGAGAGGTTAATTATAAGGTGTTGTTCTCCATGTCAGGCTCCTTCCTACTTTGCTGTTGGGTCTCTTAAGGATTGTCTGTATTTCATGTATGTCTTTCTCTGCTTTCTGATCAGTATTTCTCTGTGTGTTTGATACTTGCCACACCTCTGACATCCCTACTCCCATTCAGCTTAACCTGCAGAAAAGGAGATCTCAAGAGTACTACAGGTAGAGTTGGGGCAGGAGGAACATCAGCAGACTCTGTCACCATCTCCTATAGCTTTATGGTTTTCCAGCTACTCCAGAAAGGCTCTGACCTGACTTTTGCATCATTGTCCTGGTGCTGTACCTGCATGGCCAGCACTGGCCTCCGTGCTTAGCCTTTCTCCACAGCACGGCACTAGCTCTTGTATCTGCCCGTTATAATGGGGTGATGGATGGGGGCTCCTGCAGAAGAAAGCTTGGTCTTGTATTGTTCCCAGAGGCTATCCAACCCCAGCTTCAAAGCTGGCAAAGTGGATATCTTGTTTTGATGCTTTTCATGTCTTTGGTGGGCAGTTTTCTGATTTTATTTTGGGGTGAAGATCTCAGCATCACAGCTGATGCTGGAATAACACCCTGAGAGAGAAGCATCCCTGAAGAGAACCCTCCTTCAGCAGTGCATGGCAAAGCACTGATATTTCAGGTTCAGTGGGAGGCACGGGAGATATTTTGGACTGCAAACTGTGGCTTTAAAAAGAATACTCAACAGTGGTTTGAGGCTTTCTTCGTGAAGACTTACTGACTTTGGATATATATTGTGTCTCTTTTTGTATGCAGGCTCTGCAGCAAGACAGACTTGTTCCAGGGATCATTATGACCGCAGGTATCAGCTGTTCCTTTTGTATAACGGGTGACTTTAAGTCCCTGTTCCCTGCCATCATGCAGTTTGATTTCACCTTCATTCGCATCAAGGCATTTCTGATAAAGTTGCTTGTTTTGTATAGCAGCTGTGTTGTCTTAATGCAGCTGTAATGTGTGTTTGTCCAGGCATTGCCTTTGGGGGACAGCAGGACTAGGAAGGTGTTTTATCAGATCATTCACAAGTCCTAATAATCTCTGAGTCTCTCCAGTATCTTTAGATGTCAGCTGTGATGCTTTTGCTTTGTGGGATGGGGTTGTAACCTGAAGATGGGAAAGTGCTTGTGTATGATTGTCTATCTGTTTCATTTTCATTTTAGCTCTCCCCTTCTGGCTGTTTCCAGCAGCCAGAGGAGAGTTAATCCTTGTATGCCAGTTCCTTAATCATGTGTGGGGAGTTCAAACATACAGCATAGTGGCATCAGAGAGGATCCTATCCGCTTGGAGCATTGCTTGTACTACTTACTGGTGGCACTGGAGATCTTCCCCTGCAGTCTGGATCCCAGGAAGCATTCCTGTTGCTGCACCTCTTGACTGTCAGTGTAGAGATTACGGTAACGCTGCCTCTTCCCTGGCTCAGAAATGTGTGATTTGTGTGTATTCTTCTTCCAGGGCTAGAGTTTGCTGACTCCTTTTGCTTTTGACAAAGGCCACTTGTTATTTGGATGTGAGCTCTCTGGCCAGGGGTGAATTTGCTCAGTTGCATGCAAATGTTTTGTTTGCTAGGCTCCTTTGCTTTGCACCTTTTCCTGTGATGGAGAGATTTTTGGATCAGAAACGTCTATTGCTCTCATAGTGTTTTTCATTCAATGCAGTGCATTCCCAGTATATATTGCTATTGCAATGCGTTGCCGTGTTGCTGTCTTCTCATCCAGTTCTGGTTGTAGTGTGCTCGAGAGCCATCCCACTCTTTCAAATACCATTTGATATTGTCTCATGAGTGGATTGTGGATGTCACTCCCTCTTTCAGTTTCTTGTTGCATGTGTGTCTGCTGTATATTCATTTTCTGCAACTTTTGAATTGCAGCTTCATGGATGAAGTTGTATTTCAGGCTCATGTAACAGCTTCTGCACTGACTGTACTGCTGAGTATTTCAGTTCCTATAGTTTCCCTTGGCATTCAGCTTGTGACTTGTATTGTCTTCATGGTATTGTGACTGGTAGAGACATTTTAATTTGGCTGTATTTTGTTGCACCTTTGTTTCCTTCCTCACAGTGCATCGGTCTTTGCTGTCTAGCATGTTCACCGATGTTCTGCTTCACCATCTCTTTGCCTGCTTGGTTGTGAACTGCTGATTTCATGAAACTCAACCTGGAAAGGGATGCAAACCATAACATTGAGCTGTTCCAGTCCATGTTCTGAACCAGCATGTGCAATACTGTGTTATCTGAGCAGCTTCTTGCCTCTTTATTAGGTTAATTTTAGTAATGCTTACAGTGCTTAGTGTAATGCATAAGGGTTTTCTTATTCCTCAGTCATTTCCTACAAGTCTCAATTCAGGCAATTTCCTGCTGCTTTTTACTTAATTGTGTTTATTTCAGTTATTCTGGAAGGCCACCAGAAAGTTGGGCATCATGGAGCTAAACACACACCAGGGTAGTGAATAGAGGTAATCCAGACATGAACGATCCCCAAAATTGGGAAAGCCCCCATTACAACTCTGATTCAGACTTTGAGATGACCGAAGTTACTGGACAAGAGTGAGGAGACTGATCTAGATCCAGCCGTGTTTTCGTCAGGGGGAATCCAGGCAAATAGCAGCTTCTCATTCAGCCCTGAGACCTGTTCATTGCATTGCTTGGAGCTGCAGCCTTCATCTCAGTTCTCCCTCTTGTGCTGGGTTGTGTCTTTACTTTCACAGAAGACCCTTGTGTGCTTTCACTGAGCTGTCGTCTGAGTCAGCTTTGTCTACTGCAGGCTCTTGCAGTTCAGACTTCGGCATATCATATGTCTTTGTGACATTTTCTGGGTCTTCCATTTGGGCTTTTGCATCTTTTGTGCTTACTATACACAAAGAAAAGGGTACTTCTTTGGAGTATTTTTCTCTGTGGAGGGCTTGTTATGCTGTTGAGCAGCATGAAGGCACATTTAGCATCAGGTCTACAAGAACAGACACGACATCTTTCGCGTTTGAAGTTTATCTGGGTGAAAAATGGCTTTGTTGAGCCTATTCAGGGGTTTATGTGTGGTTTTTTTCTCAGCTTGCCTGCTGCCATGACCAGAGGTTCTTGTAACATGAAGCAGCCTTTCCCCACCTTAGCAGCGTGCTTGCTGTTGCTTTTCCTCCTTTATCCAGCCCCTCTTGTAACTTCTTTTTTTTCCTATAGTGAGCTAAAGGGTGTCCTATTGCTGAGCACAATGTCTTTCAAAACCACCCACTCAGGGACAGGATTTGGGGCTCCTTTACCCTGTTTGTTTGGGTTTCCTTTCTTGCCACTTTCATACCATTCCTTTTCATGTACCTGCAGGAGCTGACTTGCTTCTGACACTGAGTTTAGTCTCCAAACATAAAAGAAGAGAAAGTCAGGACAGAAAGATATTTAGGCTTTCTTCTTCCTCCACACCTGCTGTTCTCGCTCTTCAGGCACTTCCTAAGGATAGAGTTCTCCAAGTTCCCAGTCATTATCCTTTATATAAGCATAATACAGTACTGTAACACTTCCTACGGGGAAGCTATCTATTGTAGCAATTTGTAAAACAAAAGCTGGATTGATCCTTCTCCCATTGCTCCCAAAAAAAGCTACATGCTGTTCTTCAAATGGGAAGCCTGAAAGCCTTCATCAGAGTAGTTCATTTTTACACGACATTTTTACACTCAAGCAAAACTGAAAGCAAGGCATAATTTGAAACAGCTAAGCTAGCCGTTAGAGCAGAACCACACAAATAAAGTGCCTGGGATGATGTAGTTGAATACGTTGCAGTTAGAAAAATGACAGTGTACAAGGAGCAAGGAGAACTAGACAGATTAATGTGAATTAGTAGCCAGCAGACTTTCAAGGCAGAAAAATCAAATTGAGAGCATTATATTCAAAGGAATCAGGTAAGAAGTACACTAAATTATACCTTAAACAACAAAATAAGTGCCTCTGCCTCCAGGCAGAGTGAATAAAGCAAAGGCTTGGGACAGTGGAGACCTAGCTCCCAGTTGTGTCCCTGCCAATGGGCTTTGTGACCTTGCTCAGATCACCATATGTCCTTGAGCACTGGCTTCTGTGCTTGTGCAATAGAACAGGTACCTGACATAAATGGTGCTTTTTAAGATCAGCAGATGTGACTAGCTCCAAAAGAGCTAGCTGAAGGTCTTTTTTGTATGGACTGCCTTGGCACCTGTAATCTTCCAGGGATATCACTGGTGGCTGTTGTATGTAGCTGGTTCTTTGCTTATTTAATTTTGCCCAGAAGGAAAAGGGCTGTACAAGGTGTGAAATGGTTTTAGCTTATGTTGGATTTTTAAAAATCAACTGTTCATGATTATACCCAGGAAACTGAGGCAGAATAAATATACCCCACATACAGTGGCTCTTTCCAATCTCAAAACCTGCATTTTAGATCAGACTTCTGTTCTTGAGTCATCCTGCCTGGCCAGGTACCTCCCTGACAGTAAGTAGTGAGCAATATGAACCACGTCAGAAGCTAAACAAGATTTCCAGTGGCTTTTTCTGATGAGTCTAAAAGAAATCAGTGTTCATCTGACTTCCTCACAGCTGCTGTTCTGGTCCTGTTCCCCTGAAGCTAAATATTTGAGCTATGGATGGATGGAGTGGATTTCATCCTAATGAGTAATTTGCTAAATGGTCTTTTCCGTTGTTATCTTGCAACTTCACCAGGCCTTCACCTTGCTTTGTTGATCTCTAATGGATGTTAATGAAATCAATGGGTTGAAAGGTAGCAGGCAAACACAGCGACAGTGGGAGGTGGTGGCTCAGAGCAAACATGTTTGGGGTTTAGCAGCGCGGGGAGAAGGAGATACAGAGTTAAACTAAAGAGGTGAAAGCCTCTAAATCTAAAATGATGAGGTATCAGTGGAAATCAGAAGTGCTCAGTGTCTTAGTGAAGACACACAGACCTCACAGTGCCAGGGGAGGAGAGTGGGATTTTTCTTGATGCCAGAACAAGTTACACCAAATAGAAACTGGGAAAGGTCAGTGAGACAAATTCCTTTGAGAGCAGAATGGAGGACTTAGAGAAGAAATGAGAGCTGGTCTGGGAAATAGCTGTGAAGGCAGATGGGAAACATAGTGAATTATCCCATGACTTTGGTCTCCTATGTGATCATCCCAGCTCATGGTGCTCCGTGCAGCAGCCATAGCCAGGCTCCTGGTTGTGTTTTTGCAGCTGCCTGTTAGGTGATGGATCTCACATTTGCTACTTGCTGAATGTTACTAATGCAACATGATTTCCAGACAACTTTATTTTCAAAGGCATTTTAAATCTGCCTGGAACTGTGTAGATTCCTGCTGTCCCACTGTACTTAGTAGGGGAAAAACTACCTCACCTTCTACTTCAGTCAGTTGGTTCATCCCTGTCTTACACTAATGCAACACTACTTATTTTTTCCATAATTCTGGAATACTACTCTTCTCCCCTTTATAATGTAATAAATGTTATCTTTTCTTTTTCTTTTTTTTTTTTTTTTTTTTGTTAAAGGCTTTATGGTTGAAGGTGTTCAGCCTGCCTAGGGATTTCCACTCCACTTAAAAGCCTTACAGATTTCAGCCTCCTATCCACCCATCACAATTTGTTTGCCATGAAAGGTGTTACCATGCCTGCTTGGCTGGCAAGTCTGTGATGTGGCTTTATACAGCAGCTCTTAAGAAAACCTTTGTACATCGTGTTCATCGGGGGTTTGGCTGTTGGGGTTTTTTTTGTCGGTTTCTTTCCCCCTCCCAGTTATTAACTTTGGTTTATCCTAAACAAGTGCTCTGGCTGCTCTAAATGTTGGTTAAAATCTCACTGAGTGGCTAGTGTTTTACGATCATCTCTTTCAGCAGCTTTTTTGGTCTCCAGTGATGTTTGTAGATGCATTTCCTCTTGTCTCTTCCAGCTATATTTTACTGTGTGATCATTTGCTGCTGGTTTTTGGAAGAGCTTTTCAGTGACTTAACTTGGGAGTTAATACTGACCTGCTTCCTTGGCTTCAGCAGCTGTTCGTGCCCTGGTGCATCCTGATCTGACGTTAATGCTGTAATGAATTTTCTGTCAGCCTTTTGCAGTCAATAATTTTGGCTGTTGCTGTAAGTCATTCACTTCTGGAGCAAGCTCCCCTGAGATATCCTGAGAGTGAGATGAAACATGCATCTGCACAAATAGCTGGTCTGGGTCCTGATGAAGAGGTTCCTAGGGGGTAGAGAAGAACTCAGCTCATGGGGCTTGCCCAGGACAGTGATAGCTATGAACCCATGTTCTGACATTTTAGTTGTCCTGGGAGACTATTTTACCTTTTTCAGGATGATTTAGGAGGATGTGCGGTTTAGGATTCCCATTCAAATGTTATTTATCAGTTTTGTAGTATCTTCCAGGCTGTTTTCTTCAGCGCCGTGTTGATTCTCTAGGGACAAAGGAAACAAAGGAAGGAAAATGCTCGCAGGAGTGATAAAACAGGAATATGACTAATATCTCCTCTCTCTCTCCACAGTGTTTTTTCACAGATCAAAAATCAATTAAGGGCGAATTTCACTGGGAACTCTTTAAACAGTGTAATATTTCATTAGAGATTATTGCAGACTTTCACATTTGCAGCACAGGTGTGAATTACAAAATTAGCCCGATTCTTTTAATAATTTCCTCAGAGGTAACATTGCTCCAAGAACCCTGTGTTTAGTGCAAGCTGTGCAGCTGCTGTTGGAAAAGGTGTCTTTATTGTCCTCTTCCACATCCTGACAGAGACCTAAGACTGAAGGGTTTCTTAGTGTGATGGCAGCCTGGCTAGGCACAGGGTTGTGGACTGGAAGGAGGTGATAACTGAAAAAGATAAGACTATTCTAGGCAAAATAGATAGGGACTTTAAGATGAGTGGATTTGGTCTTTTTTTGCCTATCCCTTCTTGAGTTGTCTGTTACTAGCATAAGCCCCTCTCTTTGTGAAATGTCCCTTTTCTTATAACTTGCCACCTCCTTCCTTAGTCCCTGGATTTGTCCCTTCTGCTGTCTAAACCCCATAACACTGGTAGTGCCAGTGCATTTTCACCAGCATCTGGATTCCTAACTGCCTAAGTCCTCTGGACACAGCTCTCCTTCTAAAATCTTCCTTTCCTGAAAGCCTGAAGAGCTGAGCAGCATGGTTTCCTCTGCTCCACAGCATGCCACCCCCTCACCCCTAGTCATTATTCCTCCCTAGAACTTGCCCTTTTCAGTATCCATTTGCTACGTGGTACATCTTTCCTTATTCAAAACCTGGTTATTGATTCTTATTTGGGTATCATCTGTCTTACTGAGACTCAGTGAGTCAAGATTTGGAGGGAGAGGTATCATCTTTTATTAGTTCAAGATCGATAAACTTGTGTGAGAGTGAAATAGGTGAGTTTTTCGGATGCACAAGGGCCGCTTGGGATTTCTTCATGGGCTCGATATAGGGTGTTTGCATATCAAGAAGGCTGACTGAGCTTGTGCCTTGCTGGAAGATGTTACCTTTCCCTATAAACTACTTCACCTTCCTCTTCTCCTGAAACCATTACAGCTACAACAGCCCAGCTGCAGAATCTTAGCCCTCTCCTCCCTTTCACTTGAAGTCTGTAAGACCTGGATTAGAGTCATAAGAGCAACCTAGACAACATGTACATCTGTGGTCATCTCATTTACCCACCTCCCTCTTTTCCATTCTTGTCCCTGACATTAGTTGATTTCTCTGTATTCTTTTTCCCTCTGCATGGCTTACCTTTCTCTGGGAGGGTGTTGAAGGTCAGCTTGGTCAGGTTGATATTGGCACTGCAGGGAGGTCCCAGTAAAGACAGCTGCTAGGATAAAACCCCAAACATCTGCAGAAACCCACTGGCCATGTCTGCCTTCCTGGAGAACAGTAAGAAGAGACAAATGGTTATACTTTCCTTGAGTACTCTTGTGGGCTCTAATTATATTCTTAGGGTATTTTCTGTGTCTGATACATCTCATCTGTCTTCATAATCCTTGCTGGATCTCCCTTCTAAGTACTTGCCCAGCCTTGCATTGAACCCCTGTAAACTTTTCACATCCCCATCTTCCCATAAGCACCTACCACCTTTCGCACAACGAACCATCTCCTTTCATTTGCTGTGGACTTGTTTGATTACTTTCCTTTGATACTCCTAGTTCTTGGGTTGGACAAGATGGCTAACAAGTAATCCTCACCCACTCCTCCAGTGGACTCAAGATTTATTAAATCCTCCTTACCTGCTTCTTTTGTAAGCTGAAATGTAAGCATCCCAACCCATTGAGCTGTTCTTTACAGAGAAGCCATTCAAGACCTTATATCGTACTTGTCCTTCTGTGAACCTTCCCCTGCTGTATTCCTTCTGCTTTGCACCGCTGTAACTATGTGGTGACACTATCCATGTAGTTTACCTGACTGCTAAAGGGAGTTTTGGGGCACTTTGTGTTGCTTGAGTGACTAGAATTAGCTATCTGTTTTGGAGAAGCTGGCCCTTATTTTCAAAGGCTTTTTATTACACGAACATTTTCAGTGAAACAGCAATTATTATGAATCCTGAAAGAGGACTCTTTGCAGCTTCCAATTACAATTCTGGCTGCATCAGATTTGAATGTCATTTGCTATTTAGGGAACATTTGAAAATGCATTTTGGGAGGTGTCTTTCATTTCATCTATGGTGGCTAACGTTATTTCTAATGCTAAAGGAAATTAAAAAGTGCTTCCTGCTTAGAATCAATTAGTTTTAATGAAAAGGAAAAAAAAATGTTGCTATATACTGGCCACATGACAGCTTCACTGTGAAGAGAGGAAACCAACGTATCTGAAAGCAGTGCTAGGATGGTGTATCTGTGCTGCTTTGTCAGTTCAGCTGCACTCAGAATGAGTTGGTATGGCTTTGCTGGCCTTTGAAATGGAAGGAAAGATCAAGCTGCAGATCAAGCTGGGTCTGCTTTAAGGAACGTCCTAAAAATGCTCAATACATCTGATGTGTATGCAGACAATTTAGTTCAGATGGGCTGATTAGGTCATATGCCGTTTATTCTCTTTGCCTGTTGGGAAGTTCAGCAAAGTGTAAGAGGTAAAGGCTTAAAGGCTTGTGAGAATTTTGGGTTTTGGAGCTGTGGTTTCAGGATCTTCTGGTTTGGGAACTTACGGTTAACTCACGTTATGTGAATTTAACTCATATCAGATGCTGGCATGTTGCTTCACCTCTATTGGATTATCCAGATCTCATGACATGGGGTTTATGCTGGCCAAGGAAAAGGAGTTGACCTGGCATAAAACCTGCCATGACACAGTCTAATCAGATCTGAGCCATCAGCAGAGCCTCAACTGAGTCAGTACCTCATGTCCCATTCATGGGGTGCTACAACAGGATTCAGTACACTCAAATGATGCCTGTGGGTGCTTTCTTGTGCTTGTGTTTGTTTCTATACCTTTCCTGTTTGTAAACATGCACAAGTAGATAGAAAAGAAGTGGTATAGCGAATTCCAGCATCAAGTCAAGTGACTATTGGATTTTATCAAGAGCTCACCCAACTCTACTAAAAAGTTGGTTGTCATGTGTTAGTTTGGAGCCCTTTGGTTTGGCCTCAGATGTTTTTATTTTCTTTATGGTATTTACTGAAAGCAAAAGAAGAAAATAACTCAGGGTGGCATTGTGCAAAAATTGCATGTTTAGAACGAGAGTTCTGCATTTTGACTTCTCCTCAAACACAAGTGTGATACCTTGCCCCCTTTTAAGTCAAGTACTGGTTTAGAAGAGTAGAAACCAAAATAATAATCCCCCCCTAAATCAAAATCCCACTGAAAGCAAACACTGCATTGCACAGTTTTCCTCCTCTCTGTGTGGAGAGAGGTGGTAAGAGGAGGTTGGGATAGGAAGATATGAAGAAGGCACCATGTGTGACAGATGTGAGTCGTGTTGTTTGATGCTCAAGCTGCACTTAGTGCATCAGTGAGGATGAGGAAACGTAGAAACATCAATAAAGCTTTAATTAAACATAATTGAACATACTCATCCAATCCAGGGGTTTTTGTATTTTATTTTTTTTTGAGATGCATATTGTTAAGGAGTCTGGTAAAGCATTTTATTTAATGTCTGAGTAACATTCCCAACTTGGTTTGCATTTTGGAATTCCAAAAGCTGCTTGGCTAGGAAACTCCAGAAACACTTGAATTTATTTGAACTGCATGTCCTGGAGCCTTGCCTTGATTTGGATGATGTATTTAAGCTGAGGGGAGGCCAAATAAGGAGGCCTGGCCATGTGTTTTGTACAGTGGGTTTTGCAGGCAGAGATTTAATACAGGAGATTTATTACGTTTTGTTCAATGTTACTGTTATTTGTATGCCACTTTTCAAAGCCTGCATGCTTCCTGCAGACATCTTGGTGTAGTTGTGGGCCTGTCTTGTGTCTTGATTTTTGCTTGAAAATGGAAGGCAGAGTTACGGTTATTGCCTCTTTTAGGCAAATAGAGATATTTATAAAGCATTCATCTGGGGATATGTGTGTGACCCAAAATTATGCTGCTTTTCACCCCGGAGTGACCAATAAGTTAAAGCTTTCACAAGTGCAGTTGTGTGTGGTTAAACCCAGCTGAAATCTAGAGCTTGTGGAGGTGATTAAAAAGATTTAATCAGATACTGCATTAGGCTGCATTGTCTTAGTCCTGACATCCAAACCTCAGAGAGAGCCTTTGGTCTGGGCTGCCCAGCAGTACTGCTTCCCATGATGGGCTGAGCAATGGGGTGTGAAGCAACCACCAGCATCCAGGAGCTGGAATGCCCTGCTCGGCCCTGAGGGATGTCATTTGTTTCTCTGTTCAAGCCTTTCTTCCCTCTTGCTTGTTTAAACGTTGATAATCTCTTTGGTACAGTGGATATTTGTTGTCGGACTTAACTGTAAAGCTCCTGCAAAGCTCAGGGTGAAGGCAGGGAGCAGCTGGCAAGACATTCCTCTAATGGATTCAGTTAGCCCTCCCTGCCTCATGTTCTTGTGTCCACTCACCTCTTTATTTTGCTTCCTTTCCCTTCACTGACATCTCCTTGCTCTCTTTATTCCACTTCTCACTTCTCTGTTCCTAGCACCTGCCACTTGGATTGAAGAGTTTCCATCTGCCCATGACCTAATGGGACACATCCCTGCCCAGAATCTGGGAAGAATTGGTACTAGGTAGGAGAGATGCAAAGATGCAAGAAGCAAAATACATGTAATTTTTTTATTTCAGGCTTCTGATGGTCAAAATGGATGACAAATCCTATTTCTGCTGCTCCCTCCCTTTGTTTAAGTGAAGGAGAAGAGTGTGGCTCTGGAGGATCAGTCTCATTTTGTCTGGCCTTTGTGCCATTGTAGGGAGGTCCTCAGAGAAATCACATAAAAGCATGTGCCTCTTGCAAGTACCGCCTTCTGTTGCAAATTCATAGCACCTTGTGATGTGTGTCTTTCTCTGAGCAGGACCTGAGTGTCACAAGCCAATGTGGGAAGAGCCAGAGGAAAAGCCTGCTGGGATGCTGCATATTCACACTGACTCAAGATACTCACCACCTTTCTCAGCTCTAGTTATGTGGCAACATTAAATATGACCATGAGCATCTATCTAAAAGATTTAAGTGCATCTGGCTTTTTCCAGCCATGCAGGTGAATGAAATCCTCCCTCCCTCTCCAGCTCTCTGTAGAGACCAGCTCCCTGCTGCCTGGGTTGCCAGCCAGCCACAAGCTTAATTGGGGCTGTCATCAAAAGAAATGAGTTTCCAGATGAGCTGAGTTCAAGCAAGTCTGGATCTGAAGTGTGCAGCTGCCCATTCCCTTTTGTCCCCCTTCCCCTTCTGCCTTCTGTTTTTTCTTCTCTCTCACCTCTGTTTCTATTTTTTAATGTTTTATTTTGAGGTTATGAATGTGAATGTGCTCCCCTGAGCACGAGGGGTGAAACTCGGTATCCAAGTAACTTCAGAGAGGCATGCAGGCAATGCAATGCAGTGCAGGGACCTGCTGCTTGAAGGGTGGTGTAATGCTAGTATTGCGAAGCATTGGTTGGGGGCATGTTCCTTAGAATCATAGAATCAACTTGGTTGTAAGAAACCTTCAAGATCATCAAGTCCAGCCGTTACCCCAGGACTGCCAAGTTCTTGGCATGGAGCATTTCCTGTCTGCAGCCAGGCTTCTACAAAAGGCTGGGAAGGAGAGAAAGCCTGGTGCAATTAACATTTCTTACAGTCTGTGTCCTAGCATCCCTATGCAACATCTCACTTGAGCAGACTCTAATGCTGTGCCCCAGACAGGGTGGGCTGTTTCTATTAGGCTGCTGCTCTGTGTGTTGATCACTTGTACCATCTCAGTATTTTTTCAGTACTTAATCTCATGTAGTCAATGCTTTAAAGGCTGGGCTTTGCTGGTGCCCTGGAGTGGCCAGGGTCGATCATTCCTCTTTCCGACTCCCTTCTCAGTGCAGTGCAAGTATGATTAAGTGCTCAGAGCATCACTGCTTTTGGTAGCACTCTAAATACTCCCATTATTCCAGAGCTATAGTGGTGGTTGAAGTGTGATAGGACCTCCATTATGCCATGGAGCAATCTCTTTCCAAATGCTTGTGTCCTCTAGGTTTGTCTGGGACATAGGAAATATCTGTGCCCTGATGATCCTGACAAGTTGAGCTGAACAAAACCTCCCAGAGACTGCAGATTTTGGGCTACAACTCCAGTATCTCTACTGAGGTATTCTCCATACCCTTTAAGTACTGAAGTCATCAAGTACTGCTGTTTATCCAGTTTTTCTGAACGTACCATGTAGCCTCATCAGTGCTGTCGACACTAGCTCAGGTCATCAGATAATACAGCTCCATCTCTTTAAGGAGTTAAGTTGTTCCCTATTCGTAATGTCACCTGGCAGTTTGCTTCCCAGACCTCCTGAAGACCAAATGTGATTCCCTGTGCATCTAGTCCAGCAGAAAAGGTCAAGGGAGGTAGCAGAAAGAGGCATGACAGATGGAGAGACCACTCTGTGCTATGAGAGAGCCGGCAATTACTTATTGATTAGCTCAGGAGGTGATGCTTCAGCTTTTGCAAGTGGCATTGGTCTGGAGGGGGCTCCAGCGCAGATGCTGAGTGAGCACCTGCATCAGGGAGATGGTTTTTTCTTGGTGAGCAGGGTTGAGGAAGATAAGGGTAGATCCCACCTCAGGTTTTGCTGTCTCTGAGGAGTCTCACTTAGCCTGGTGCTGACAGCTGTGTTATTAATTGAGTGAGAGGAGGTGAGGTGAAGCCTGGGCTCTCCTCCTTTACCCCCATGTCAGCACAAAGGCCAAGATATTGGCAGTGAAGAATGACACCAGCAGTTCAGAGCTGTAAGTGTTATCTTATTCTTGTGAGCACTTTACCCTGCACATCACCGAATCTATTGAGGGCTGGACTGTGGTAAACAGGGACAGTGCTGCCCACTGTAGCAAACCATTTCCCTCCAGACCCACTTTGACAGGGAAGCAAAGCAGGGCTTCTCTCACACATGGGGATTTCTTCTAGCTAGCAAAATTCATGGTTTGAGAGGCCATGGAGCCAAATGCCACCAATGGGTTCCATAAAGGGCTGGATGATTTTATGGCCAATAATAACATTTGTAGTTATACATGCTACAGTAAGATAAGGCTAATCAATTCTCATGCTTCAGGTCAGCAGATGATTGCTGCAGGGGTCAGGAAGGAATTATTTCCTCACCATTTACAGCTTTACTTAATTGGCCAGATGCATTAAGAGCCTTTTAATTATTTTTTTTCCTCTTCTGTCCTCTGAAGCATATGGAATTAAGCACTTCCAGAGACAGCGCTCTGCACTGGTAGGGCACCAGTGCTCTTGTCTAGCAGGGCAAATCTTGCCTGCATTAATGAACCCTTTTAATGCTGGGATTTTTGCTGGAAGTTAGCAGGGTGGTTTTTATTCCAGAAGAGGATATTTCATTACAGCTTCCTGATGTAACCTGGAGGAAAATTCATTTGGTTCTTCAAAGCGAATAATGTGTTTAGGACCTGCTCTCAGCTTGGGGCCAGAGCTGGATGGGAATTTTCCACTGCATGGAAATGCCAGTTACATGGGCATAGCAATTTCTGTAATTCTGCATTTCTAGCTTACACTTTACAAAAAAAGCTAACGAGCAAACAAACAAAACCCCAAAACTTGGGAAAATCCAAATTGAAGAGCTTTGTTTGGGATTGAATCATATTCTTTGCTTTAAATGAACCAAAACCTGCAGTTAGTAAATGCGATGCTGGAGAACTTCTGCCAGGGCTGGTTTTGGGGAACTGTAATGCAGATGCTCTGTTCTTTGGCATGAGCTGTCCTCCTTGGGGCGAGCTCGTCTTTACTGTGCTCTCTAGTGTCATGCCCTTAGCCAGCGGAAAGGAGCATCCTGGAAAACAAACTGACAATCCCAAGCTACCATTCCTATGACTCCACACATCTTTGCAGAAACACACAGCTTACAAGTGCAGCTCTGAAAGGATCTCAGGGCATCCCAAGTTAAGATAAAAGTGAGTTTTTCTTGATTCTCTTCTGAGCCTCGTTTTGGGGGCAGCTCCATTACGTCTGTCTGAGTTGGTTAAGCAAGCAGAAGCACAGAGCTGTTTGGGCTCCTCATACCATTTACTTGCTGCTGGCTGGAGCTGGGTATGTTATAATCCACCTCTGCACCAGCTCAGGATTTGTCTAGAAGCGCTGTTCTCTTTCATCAGGAAAAAGACACATGCCATCCATTTCAATGAAAAATGCATAATGTCTTTTGCTCTTCAGAGGAAACCTGCAAAAGAATTTTTCAGTTCAGAAGCTTTCCACTCAAAACCCGCTTTTTTACTGAGGAATATTTTTTAAAAATAATTTTTTTATTTGATTAAAACAAAAAATAATTTAAAAAGCAGCAAATCTGGGATGTTTAAAATATTCTCTTTAAATTAAAAGCTCCAGTTGCTTTGTGGGACTTTCAGATGAGCTGAAGTTTGCCCTGATTCAGACTGGAGCACCACAATCCTTCGGCCAAATTTCTTCTCTATTGTGTTTTTGGGGTATTTTTCTTTGTGGTTTCCTTTTTGTTTTGCAAACTTTAGGAGTTGCTGAACTTTTGTCTGACTTACGAGAGCAAAATACATAAAACATCTCCCCTGCTCTTCAGGACAGCAATAGTATATGCTTCCCTACTCTAATTTGTCACTTTTCTTTTAGTAGGAAGGGAAGCTCCAGGCAAAGCCTGACACTGCCATATATGTTTGACAATTGGGCTTCATAATTTGCTCCAATCTCCCTGATTCGTAGTAATTTTTGGCTTCTCTTTCTGCTTTCTGTCTCTAGAAGGGCTGTCCCCCTCCAGCCTCAGGGCAGTGAGCTTGATGTGGGAAAGGCTGCCTTGCCTCTCCTGTTCTGTCCCCATGCTGGAGTAAATGTGAGGTGCATAATGAGGTGGTTAGAATGATTATAAGAAGGCAGTGATGTGAACTGTGTTATCTCCTCTGGGACTTCGACCGAGGTGACTACGTGGGAGACTGGAAGTTGCAGCAAGGTAAGAAAGAGGAGGGTGGGAGTGAGACTGGGGAGCCTCAACTTAGGCTGTGGTGCTAAGGAAGGTCTTAACTGACTCTGGGGTTAGGCTCCTCTTGAGGCAGCTTCCAACTTGTGCAAATCATTGTTTTCATTCTGTCTGCAATAAAAGAAACTGAATTTATTCTTGCTCCTTAAAATCCTAGGCTGCCCCAAGAGTGAGTGACTGGGGTCTTGTGGGGTGTTGTGGAGATTCAGACCCTTCCTGTAGGCTGGACCAGGTGAAGAGTTTCCATCTCAGTTCTGCAACAAATGCTTCCCCAAAAGTTTCATTCAGCTCATCCACAGGTCAAATAAACCCTGCAAAAACTCCACACTGAGAGAAAACTCTATATTTATTTTACCTACGAGAATCTCTGCCGCAGGATGCAGCTTTCTGAAGTAGCTTGCTTGGGATGGAAAGGGTTGCAGGCAGCTCAAAGCATAAAGATTTTAACAGGGAGAGCATTACAAGGGCATTCTCCTAGCTGAAGGCAAGATCCTGCTGGGCTGCTATGCTCCAGTGCCTTGCAGGAGAGATGTATCCTTCTGTCCCGGCTTCTGTCTCCCTGTGTCTGAGCACATCAGAAGTTTAAGTGCGCTTATTGTCAGAGAATATCTCTGAGGGGGGTTGGTCCATTCCCCCATGCTCACAGAAGGGGTTTTGGATTCTGAAGTGGTGCCTGGGACAGCAGTGACCCTTGCAAGCTTGAGCTGTCACCCTGAAGTTATCAGAGATGCTGGGCTGTGTCTTCCTCTGCAGCAGACATACCTCTCCTTTTGCCTATGGAGAGATAGAAATAAATAAATTGAGGGTTATTAATCAGATTAATTGTAACATTTACAGAATCACTGCCCTCTTTCCCAGTCTATAATCATTTGCCTTCCACAATTGATCAGATAGTGCCAGTCAATATTTTAGCCTTTTTCAATACCAAGGCGGCAGTACTGTGGTTTGTGCATTGGGCAGGGATAGCATAGACCAAGCGATCATTATTGCCATTGTTTTAATAAAGATTGGGAAGAGTGAGGTTCACCTGCTACAATGGGAACTTCTGAAAAATGCACCAGGAGAATGGCAAATTAAATCTTTCAGCTGTGTTTTGGTTTTGGTCTGCGTGTTATTCCTATCTGGTTGAAACCTCCTGCAAAAAGCTCTACTGGACCTGTGGGCAGGGAGGTCTTGACTGAGTTTCAACCACTGTAACTTCAGTTCTGCCTTGTTTTTGAATCTAATGCTCAAGTTACAACTGAGTTCCCTTTCAGCACAGCTGTCTAAATAGGGAAGAAGAGAGGGAGATTATACCTGTTCTCCCAATTGGAAAAAAAAATGTGCTATTACTAATGGAATGTTGAGACTTTAAAAATGCAAGTCAGTTCTTCGTTTTGATACTGCAGAACTGACTGTACGGGTGGGAGATGCAATATTACCACTAATTGCACACAAATTCTCTATTTCTTTTAATTGTTTCCATAACTTGATTTACTTTTGAAATACTCTGTGGATGCTTTGCGTATTTACTGTCTCTTCACATTACTATCACTTTTCCTGCCCTGACTGATGAAGCACATTCATCATTTCATTTGATATGGACAGCTATGGTTGGTCTTAACATAGGAGCTTGCTTAGAAAAGGAGATTCTGGCAAAATGGTTAATATAAATTTAAAACAGAATAAGTGATCTATAGGAAAAGGAGATTCTGGCAAAATGGTTAATATAAATTTAAAACAGAATAAGTGATCTATAGGGAAGAGGTAGAAGTAGTTTGAAACTGAAGAAAACACCCTATGAACATCACTTCAAGAGCAAGGAGGAAGATCTAAGCAGGATCAACACATTTTGTAGATAGGGTGTCCTGGTTTCTTCTGGATTAGAGGTAATTTTCTTCCAACTTGAAAGTTGGAAGTATTTTCAACATTATTCTCATATTAAATGCAAAACACAGCACTGTACCAGCTACTAGGAAGAAAATTAACTCTATCCCAGTATAAACCAGAACATGAGGAAAGGAAAAGTTTGGGCCAGTATAACTGGGGAAATCAGAGAACAGGTATTGAGACAGTGTCTTGCCTTGGTCCTTAGGCCATCAAGGCTCCAGTGAAATACCTCCAGAAGCATTTCTAAATGGCTTGAGGACTTCACTTGGATATTCAGGCTTAACTAGAAGGTGGCATGTGAGGTACAGCCATAGTGTCTGCATAACCCTTAGTGTACAGCACATTAACAGACACAGATGCATGCATTTATCCTTGTGTGTGTCAGGACAGCAGGGGAATACAGCTCAATTTCTATGGCATCACAGGAAGATGCTGCTAACCCATCCCTCTTCAGCAATCCATTTTCTTCCCTTCCATATTGCTGCCTTTCTGCACATCTTGGTCACATGGTGAGCCTACCTGTTATGCCTCAGAGATGTTCCTCCTGCTTCTGTAGGTAGCCAAAAATACTTGCTAGCTTTCTCTCCTTTTTTGCTGCATCCAGGGATCCAGCCAGGTGTTTCTTGCTCAGCTGCGTGCCCGGTTCTCTTCTTCTTTCCCATCTTTTGCAATCGCATTTCTTCCTCCTGTGGAGCTGTTGGACAGCTGTACTCAGCTACAGACTACAGCTACTGTCCTCCTTTGCCCACGCTTGCTGAAAAAGAGGCTGTAACAGCTATTTTAATTTCCTCAGGTTTAGCTTCAGCTTACTGCTTCTTGGCTCCAAGGACTCTTACATAAATCTAAACTAACCAGTTTTCGGCCAAGATTCAAGACCCATTCTGTATCTTATTTCCCATATGCTCTTTGTAATGCTTTGTCTCTGGACAATTTTTGCTTTTAATTTTGCAGTGAAAGTAACCTAAACTGGCTGAAATAAGCATTTCAAAGATGACTTGATTGTAAGCCAGCGCTGGGGGCTGTCTTATATAGATGTTTCCTAATCATTTTCTTCAGAAATAGTCAGCCCAAAAGCTGGTCTCAGAGGAGGGTTGTGGATCAGAGTTATCAACACAGGTTTTTATGAATCATGAGACTTGCACTCAAATTTCAATTCAGATAAAACATGCCAATTGAAGTGTATCTTTCCCTTGTCACTTCTGCAGAGAAAGATTTTATTAACACCAATTGCATGGAAACAGGGGTCAGCTGCAGTGCCCCCATGTAGATAAAAAGACATTAATGCACTTAGGCTGTGACAGCAAAGAGCAGCTGGTTTTATTTAATGCTTCTTCTAAACCCAGTGGGAGTTTTGAGTGAATGGTGCTGGACTCAGCCTGAGTTTAATGACAGATCCCTGGGGCAGAAAGGCTGTGAAGGAGCATCCTGTGGCACGTAGTGTTGGTAGCAAGATCTCGAGTGGCCCCAGTTTATGTGGTAGCATGTTGTGAGGACCTTGGGGTCACTGGAAATGAATGAAGGATGTTGGATCTGAGGACAGACAGATGATCACAGGCAAATCCTGCCCAGATACCTGCCAAGCTGCAGTGGCTGGCTACTGGCATACCTCGTGTCAAGGATCTGGGAGCATACATGGGGTTATTCCTTCCACTCACTTGCCTGAGCTCGAGCTGCTGTCATGGTTTGTGTATCCTGGTCTTCTCTTTCCAACAGATTCATTTTTCACTAGCTCAAATTACTGTCAGAGCTGGACATGAACTATAGCCTGACCCAAGCAATGGATATGGAAAGCTTTGGGAAAGGACTGTTGGTGATGCGGGAGCACGCATCCACATCCCAGTCCGGAGTCCTGCATACACTGGTTTCTCTCACAGGGTCCCTGAGCAGGAGAAGGGCTGTGGCCCTTGCACAGAGCACAGGGCAGGAATGCACATTTCCCAGTCCCACGATCCTGTCCCCAGCATGATGTGATGCTGCTGCGACTTCCTCCATTGCAAGCTCAATCACAAGCCTCGTCTCATAGTACAGGACAGCATTGTTAAAAAGGCCGAGGTTTTAAAGCTCTGCTGCACACGCTGCTCCTGCCTGGCGTAGCCAGCTGTGATGATGGATGTATCTCTCTGTCCTCGGCAGGAATTGTACAACACTTCATGACTGTGATGCCCGATCAATTAGTACATCTCCTTCCATCAAGCAGACTATTTTGATGAGCCTGAAGCCGACTTCCTGAGGTGTGGACTCCAACCTGCCTGTGCCTTTTGCAGCACACGCACCATCTCCCTGCTGAAGGGGGTGGGAGCTGCTTCTGGAAAAGCTTTCTCCTTCTAGGTCATCTAATTTGAAGCTTTCTACTAAATAGGCTGCTTGACATTTTTTGATATAAAGGTCAACATCCTCTGATAGACTCCAGGATTTTAAGGTAAGTGGAGGAAATGGCATTGGTAGGCTGATTTTGATAATGATACTAATCTTGTATCTGATCTTTGATAACGATACTAACCCTGTCAGTGTACTGCTCATATCTCTGAAAATGTGGCTGGTATCTTTCTTTGGCAGAACCAATGCTTATTAGCACAGAGGAGCTTTACTGGAGACTTCAACTTGCGCAAGAGCTGCCATACTGAATGCAGAAAAGGAAGCTTGAATTGTTCCTAGGGAAAAAATCAATGAGAACAAGTGGTTTTGGCTAAATATGGCTGCAACCTCCTGAGGCAGCTTTCCCAAACTTAGTACGTGTTTGCTGATTAATTATTGTAGTGATGAGTACACATTCAACACACCAGTCAAAATGCATTTATGAATGGGAATTTTTTATTTTAGAAAACATCTCCAAATGCTACAAATCCTTTTATTCAGGCAGATGAGGACAGAGACTACCCTTTATTTGTGCTACTGAGGAAGCCATGAGGTTTGGGAAGCTTTGTGCTTTGGGAAAGGTGAGAAGTGGTTCAGTACAGGGTTGCATTGCATCCTTATAGGCTGTGGGTGATGGATTGTGAAGCACCTCTCATGCTGTATGTTGCAGAAAGTTTCTGGCCATTGTGTGAAGGCTTTTGAAATGTGTAAGGTAGAGTAGAAAGAAATATGTAAGGGCTGGGGAGGTTTATCTATCATTCGGACCCAATGGTTACAGTGCTGGGGTGTGGAAATTGGGTTTAGACCTTCTTGTGCTCAATGGATTTGGGACCTTGGTCTTCGAGGCCAGATGCTTACTATTGCAAACAAGGCTGCAAGCATGGCAGGGAACAAAAGCTGCTAGCTTTCCTCCCAAGAGCTGCTTGGTCTCACTGGAAGGCTGATCCATAGAAATGAACTGGTGATGGCATTGCAATTCCTGCAGCAATCTTTTGAGATTTTCCTGATAATAGTTATTATATATAGTTATATATAATAGTTTTGTCAGTGTGAGGTTGTATTGTACACATGGGGCTGATATCTAGAGAGAAATGCCCAGATTGATACTGCCAAGTATGATCTCCCAAGGATTCTGCAGGAGATCAGAGCTGGTGGGGTCTGGTTTCCTGCGTATTGCTGCCCTTCGGGCTTTGCTGTCTCTTGTGAATGCTACTTAAAATTTCTCAAGTTAGGATGATACGATGGTCTTCTAAATGGTCCTCTGGTTTCGAACATGATACATAGCATCAATTTTCAGGTAGTCTTAGAGCCAGGTAACTTGCAGTTTTCTCGTCCTGTCTGTAAATGTCTGTTGTTTTTTCTCAAGAGCTCTATGTATGGTGTTCTTGGAATCTGGCTTATCTGAGTTTGCTTTCTCCTCTGCACAGTTTGTGTCTCTGTGTATTGTCATGCACTTCCCATGGTCCCAACAGCCTTTATTCTCCGGGCCTATGACCTATTGCTGAAAGCTGATTAACATCTCTCATCAGGTGGATCAGTTATTGCTCTGTATCTGGCTCAAGCCAAGCGGCTGTAGATGTTGGATTTCTTTGATAAGGTGCCAAAGTGTCATTCTGAAGTCTGAGCCAAAGCACTGAGTAATGCTTTTCCCATCTCCCACCATGGTAGACTCCCAGATCCCAGTAGAAGCAACTTAATTCTATTACTTGGCCACTTTCTATCAAGAATTATCAGCCCTAGCAGAAGATTTGTGTTCCTTTGCTTTCTTTGTGTTTGTTAGGTTCTTGCTACAGTTTGCTCCCTGTAGAGAGGAGTATAAAACTCCTTCCAGGTGACATTTGCAGAAAAAATCAATTGTTTATCAACATCCCAGCAATCAATAAGTGCAGTGATAGGTGCAACTGTCTCTATTGGAGCTGAGCCTTGATTGCTAAGTAGCCAGCTTTTTTGCTAAAGCCAATTGTGCCTGACACTTGGCTGTACCTGTGTGGCCAAAGCTTGGAGATGATCTCAGAGCGCAAGTTCTCGGAGGAGCAGAGAGTTGCCTTTTGCTGTCCCAAGCCCTTCCCTTCCTCAGGACAGTGGCTCTTACTGCTCTGTGCTCATTCTCTCTGATCTCTGTGCTCATTCTCTCTGATCTCTGTGCTGTCTAGCTGTGAGAGCTCTCTAGATGCTTGCACATGTGTGGTCAGAAGCCAGGAAGGCATCTGGACTTTGGGTATTTCTACACCCAGCCATAGTTTCACAGTGAAGAGGAGAACCATGGAACAAGATACCCAACCCAGTTCTTCACCCAGAGGTGAGGATATGTTCGCTTACAGGCAAGCAGATACTACTGCTTGCAAGCAGTATAGTATAGATACAAGCTGTAGTATCTGCTCGTCCCTAAGTGTCTGGGCAAGCGTACTATGGATATGCTTGTATGCTTGACTAGACTCCCCTAGTCTCTCTAACAGACTAGAGAAACTAGTTTCTCCTCCCTTTTTCTGAAGTACCCCCATGACTGTATTGTTTTGCCACCCCATCCTCTGGGCAAGCATACTGTACTGGTAGGTATTTCTAGTCATCCATTGTCTTCTTCCTTCTGTGTTACCTTCACTCAGCTGGTGCTGCTGGTGGGCACAGAGCTGTGCCCTTTGCCTGGGATACCTGCCGGCTTTCACTGTTGCTTGAAGCTGTTACTTGTTATCTCATTAAATGAGGGAATTTAAAGATCGCCCTATCTGCACAGGGCTCCTGAGCATGAGCTTCCCCATCTTGAGCAACTCTGAGGTCTCCTGGTGACTGCCATGTGGCCAAGATACCCCTTCACAAAAATGAGGCTAGGAGCTAGGAGCTGGAAGAGTTAACATGAGCCGCTCACAGACACACTGGAGAGTTACATCATGTTGCTGTGGAAACTAACTTTCTGAAACCACAGTGATATATGGTAAAGCTTTGGGTCAGCGGGTAATAAATTCTGTTTAAAAAGTGATTTTTTCCCCATCTGCTGATGTAAACATCATTAAGAGAAATGACGGCTGAGAGATGGATTTCTTTTTATATCAATTTTCAGACAAAGAAAATAATTTTTTTATAATAAAAAAGTTGCTGGAAATCAGAGAGTGCTATAAATAAAAAAATAAAGAAAGAGCACTGGTGATGGAACAGAAATTTTCTGTGGTGATTGGTTTACAGCTCTCTGTGATTTAATGGGAACTTGCAGTTGCTTCTGGGAAGCTGCAGCAAAGCCCTGGACAGGCTCCATAAGGTGATGCTTAGCAAATTGTACCCTGGATCTCAAACTTTTGAGGACTTCAGCTCATCATTGTTCTATGAGTACTCTGTTATCTCTGTTTTCTTGTCCTGCCCATTGCCATTGAGGGGGCATGTTTCCAAACTGCCTGCACTGGGTCACAGACTGCCGTGCTACCAATGGGATGCTTGCTAAGCTGTGGGGGTTTTGGGGTTTGTTTTTCACCCTTTGGGATCCAGGAGGGCGTGGAAGGAGGCAGCAAAGATATGTCAGTTTACACAATGCAGTGTGACAGTCCCAGCTAACTGCAAGTGTGTTACTGGGAATGCAGACAAAGGTGTCACCATGATTAATGGGGTAATTAATAAGCAATTAATGTGCTTTAGAGCATGGCTATACCTTTTATCTCAACCATCCACTCAGCACTGATCCACTTTCTCTGATGATCAAGGCTCAGAGTGGCTTGGGCAGAGATGATGCTTCCCAATTTCCTCCTTGATGCCACCAAGAGCACCACTATGGCACTCCGCATTGGCACATCAGGGAGTCTGCTTTGGAAGGAAGGAAATTTGGTTTGGTTCGGTTTGGTTTGGTTTGGTTTTTTTCCCACTAATTGATGCGATTTAAAATGATTCAGTACTTTGCCCTTGAAGTGAATGCTCTGAAATATCCTTCTTTGGCAGCTTCTCCATTCGCATCCCCAGACTCTCTGAAAGCTGGCCCATGTGCAGGTACCCCACCTGGCATCACAAATTCACATTTCCCTGACCTACAGCATTGCTCTCAGCTCATCCTTCTGCCTCTTTGCTCTCCCAGCTCAGCCTGCATTTTTACAGCTGCCCCTGTTAGCCCAGTGTGTTCTCTCAGTTATATTAAAGCTTATCAAGGTGTTATGCTCATGTCTAGAGCTGAACAAGAAATGTATTTTCTATTTCCTGGCAAAATTCTGGCATTTAATTTACATACAGTTTTTGTTCCAAAATGCCCTTGTGAAACCATTTAAAAATCTGTTATATATTTTGAGTTGATTTTGGCATTTAAAATCAATCGGTGTATATATATCACTTCCAAGTGAAAAGTTGCTTTAGAATGAAAATCAAAGTATTATATTCCCTCATATTAAGGAAACATGATGTTTTGATGTTATCTAAACTTTCAGGTAATTTTTTTTGTTTGGAAACAAGAACATGTTGGTATTGGCATGCCCAGGTGAGTTGGGTTTTTTGCAAGACATCAGCATTCTCCTGATGGAAAATCCCCAAGCAGTTCTGGTAAAAGCAGCCAAACCTTGCCCACATGCCATCCTTTTCACTACTCAGCCTGAAGACTTGTGCTCTATGAGCAATCCCAAAGGCTGATAAGTAATCAGTGTAGCTACTATAGAGAATATCATAGCAAAATGTAATAACGCTTTGATGTTTGTGAGCTATTGGGATAGTCACAGAGGGCAATTGATAAATAATGCTGACCAGGTCAACAAAAGGCAGCAAGTACCACAGCTTTGACACAGCAGAGATGGGAAATTTTGCACTTTGTCGTAGACTAATGGAAACATTAGCAGGAATGAAACCTCACTGGTTGCTTCTACAAAGCAGAGGAGAGGAAAGCCAGATGTGTGAGATTGCAAGAAACCTCATCCCCTGAAGGCCAACACGTGTGTCATTTGAGCTTGGTGTTTCAGGATCCTAAGTGATTTAAGTTGCCTCTGTTTATGAAGACCAGGTGCATTGCAGAGGAGCTGCCTGTGCGCTGCATCCATCTGTAGGATAGATGCTCACTCAGGAAAACGCTTCTCTCAAGTGCATAGCTGAATTTGCTGCACATTGGATGTGGTCATGAGTATGGAGACCAGGTTGATTCAGGACCATGCTGCCAGTCTTGCATTGTATTGAAAGAACTCCTTCCTCATTGCATCCTTGTTTGTACCTCCAGGAGTGGGGTTGTGCTCTTGCCCCAGGAAGCTCTCCTCAAACTGCCTGCACTTTTAAGTGCACTCTTACTCTTTTGTTTCTCAGGCCCAGCCTGGCACGTGGGTATTTTAAAGGCCACTTTTAGCCTGCCTATCTGCCAGCACAGCTTGCCTACTGTAACCAGCCCATTCATGCCGGCATTTACTGCTCCTCCAATATTTGTGTCAACTGTGATCTTTGCTGGCATCAACCTCATGTTTTCCCTTCCAGACTGTGGAGAAAAATCTCCAGCATCCCTGGGCTGAGAGCAGAGCGTTCCCTGAACCCTGCCTGAGCTCCCTGTTCCCTTCAGAGTGAGGCACTGCTCTTTGGAGGAGTCAACATTTCAAGTCTAGGGCCCTCAATTCTTTTACCTCCTTTTTGTCTGCCCGGCAGGATTACAGGACGTGTGCTGGGGAAAGTGTCTGAGCTGTGGTCTTAGCTTGCCAGCAGTGACGAAGGGGCGAATGATCTTTCTGTCAATGCGGTGCAGGCCATCTTGTGCTATTGATTTCTTTAATTTATTTTTTTATTAAGCAGAACTCCATTCACAGCAGTGCAAAGCACTGCTTTAAATATTAATGCTTTCCCCCACTGCTCTCCCTCTCTGTCCCTGTCTCCTCCTGTTCTGCTGCAGGTGCCTCAGACTGACAGGCAGCTGGAGGGTATTCCCACTGAATGATTAGCAGGTCAAGGACAGTGCATAAAACACTCAGCTGTGCCCCTTTAACATGGAAGCAACTTGACTTTTATTGCCAGTGCTGAAAGCATCTACAAACATAGATTTAGCATCAGCCTCCAGGCTTAAGATACAGCTGTTATATTTTCCTTTCTCCCTTTAATTTTTTCCCCCTCTCCTTTGCACTAATGTAATGCTTATTTAGGAACTGCAGCCATCTGTGTCTGCTATGGATGGCACTGTTAAATTTGCTGTTGCTTTCTTTCTCCTGGTTTGATGAGACTCCCAGTGCATAGAAAATTTCCCAGGACAGCAGAGACTTTCTTTGATTGCTTTTTTGATAACCTCCAAAGGAGATTGTTCACAGTGCTCTGTCTCTGCTGGATAAAGATGGTCAGCCAGAGAGCTGAGGATCCTGCCTTATGTTGGGTTAACAGGTTTATAGGGAGACAGCCAGAAAAAAAGAGTTGATGAAGTCAGAGGTGGTGGCTTTATCTGCAAATAAAAAGGGTGGGAATGAAGGGAAGGGCTTTGACTGGAGCTCTTCCCATTCCTCAGAGCAGCTTGCGGTTGACGGTGAGGCGGTTGACGGTGAGACGGTTCACGTGGGAACTGGGACAGTTGCAGTACTCCAGGGAATTTTTTTAGTGTTTTTCAAGTGGAATAATTCTGCCTCGACAGATGGACAGGGACCTATCCCAAGTCGGCAATCTGGCGAGCAGCATGTGCCGCGGGAGCCTGTGGCACAGCTCCGTTCCAGCCAGGCAGAGCAGGGATGGGTGTGTGGCTTTGCCATCAGGCACTTGGCTATTTTTGTCAGGCGAGGCAGAAGTTGATATCTTCCTGTTTTGTTGCTGAGTTGCTTGTAAATGGCTCGTGATCGCCCTTGTGAGGAAAGGTAAATCTTAAAAACATCCATGAAGGGAAGAAGAAAACTCCCTCATTTGGGCAAAGCCCTGTAGAGAGACCTGCTCTAGACAGAGCCTCCAGTCCTACAAGTTATTTATCTTTCAATCCCCCTGTCTGATTTTGTTTAGTGTTTTCTATGTCATCTACTCCTTCTATGTCAACTCTTCTCCATGGGAATCATAGCTCCTCTTTGACCTAGGGTCTCTACCCTGCTGACTGCCCTCTTAATGGGAAGGTTAATGACAAGTTTATCTGAAAATACTTCTACGTCTTAAGGAGAATCATAGAGCCTTGGTGTTAGGTGGTGGAGGTGCTACTTTTTGGTTTATAGGTGCAGGGCAATGGGCTGTGTCTGACCATAAACCTTTTGGCTGCATATATTTGGGTACCTACCCATAACTGTTCCCTGGCCCCTGTCTGTACTTCTGCTGTCTGCAGGTTGTTTATTTGAAATGGCCTTGTCATCTCTCAAGACGGAACAAGGTGTTGATCAAACTGGTGATAATTAGCCCAGTTCAAAACCATGACAGGGACTGCTGCAGTCATGAGATGATGGAGTTGGCCAAGTTCCAGATGTCAGGAAATTTGCTTTAGCTTTCTAGGATGCCTGAACGCCCCTGCATGCCTGAAGTTCACAGACTTGCTGGAAGCTCCTTGGCTGCTACCAAGGCTTTTACTGATGCCTCTCCATCCTTCGAATCCAGGCAGTCAGGAACACATGATCATGCCTCCCATGCCTCAGATCCAGATCCTGAGATGTGCTGCCAGAATCTCTCAAAGCGCATGGTGCGTTTGGCTCCCTGAGCTGGTGGTGTGGATTAGTACCTGCAATGCCACAGGCACTCGCACACACACACCGCTAACACGTGAGAGCCTGCAATATGTTCCTGCAGCTGTCAGCATGATGAATGGATGTTACGTTTTATTTCCTGCTTTATCAAATACTAATTATGTATATGATAATTCTAAGCATCATGGTTACTTTTGGCTCATTTGGTTTTCACTCTCCAGAGACGTAACAGGGTATTTCTGCCCCTCCTCCCCTCACATTCTTGAAATTCTGCTATAATTGCTTCTCTCTGGCTTTTGCTTAGGTTTTCTACTCCGAATGGGTCAGTGTATTGATCCTGCACTTTGATAAGGTCAGAAGAGATCAGCTGTGACATTTCAAAAGAGATTTGCTCCTCCCCTGATGGGCTTAGTCATCAAAGAGTTTTACAGGGGACAGGGCAAGGGAGAGATTGAATTTAAACTCTTACATATGTTTATTTAGGCAGTTTGCAAGGCTCTGAATAGCGATATCACTTGAAAGACCAGAGCATCTGATGTATGGGTTGCGAACTCTGCGTATGATACCGACCATCACAGCAGAACTTCACTGAGCTTCCGTGTCTATGACCAGCAGATGATGTCCAGGTAACTGGATGAGGTGGCATTAACTGATCCCAAAGGGTGCAGCAAAAGGCAATCCCCATACCCCACTTTTGGCACATCTGTAAACCCTGGGCTGCACCTCCAGCGAGGTGTCTTCAGCTATAGTTAATCTCTGATCATTCAGAGGAAGGGAAGGAAAAACAAACTTAAACCAAGCATACAGAAATAGCAAGCAACATCTGTCTGGCCAAATGAGCCTGGAGGAGGAAAATAAATAAATGAATTCCTTCCTTATGTCTGCAGGCAACCAGCTGAGGTCTTGGGGAATGAGATTGGACTGCAGCTACTGGCTTAATGATGAGCTCTGAGGCTGAGCAGCAGGTTATGCAGAATTTCCTGTTCTTGTCATGGTTGAGGGGGGAAGGAAGGGAGCAGGGGCACGGAGGTATGCCCTGCGCCATCCAGCTCCACTACTTCCAAGCCTGGGGTTTGGATTTCCCCCTCCAGATGGATTAAAGCCTAGCTGTTCAAAAGTTATCTGCTGCTAGGCTAATGATGTCAAATGAAGAGGATCCACACCCTTGTGAGGTCCTCCAGTGTTCAGTTTCCCTCCCTGCTGGGAAATTGCACTGTATTTTGGGATTTATCTGACCTGAACTTCCAGGCATTGAATCTCACCATGTCGTTGTCAAAGGCCTAGGAAATCCCCTGCGACCCAGGATATTTGCATGTTTGAGATGTCTAGACATATTGTGATCTCTTAAGCAACCCTTTGACAAACAGAACAGGCTGAGTTATGAGGTTTTCCAGCTCTCAGCCATGTCTCTGGCCTCCATTTGTATGCCCCCTGGTGTCTCCTCTTCCTGCATGGACACCAAGGGCTAAGGCACAGTCTGTGGAAGAGAAGGCTGGTTGCACATGGTTGAATATTTAGCAGCTTTGTTGTCACCCCCATGTCCTGCTTGGCCAGTCCCAGAGACAGTACCTTAGGAGGGTTGAGCAGCTGGTACTGAGCTCAAACTGACAGCATCCTGTGTTAACCTTGTATGGTCCACACTTGGCCCACAGCTCTCCTGGAAAGGAATGTATAGATGCTTCTGAGTTGCTGAAGAAGGGATAGTTGTATTTTCTGTCTAAGACATCCCTGTATCTCCTGGAAAAGCTCTCTAAATGGAGACCTATGGAATGCTCTGCACAAGAATTAAACTTCAATTTAAAATGTTGAAGGGTTTAGTTTGGGTTTTTTTTCCATATGGAGTCATGTAAATGGAGGTACAAGAGGGACAAAATGGTGGGTAACAGGGAGAGCAAATGTAAAGGGGCAGGGAAAGCGCAGTTCCTGTCCCTGCTTGGATGAGTATTCACTTGCTCTATGGAAAGCATTTTTAGTCCTCGCTGCAGTCAGTGCTTTCTGAGGTAATCTCCCATATTGTAAGTAGCTGCAATTTGCATTCCTGGTTCCCAGAGGTGTTACCTTGCATTTGGTTGCATCAGAAGACATTTTTCCCCAGTAATGTACCTAGGCAACGTAGATCAGAGATGAGCAGCTTGTGGTGAGGGGACCATGTACGGCTGAACACAACAGCCTGTATGTTATGTCACCTGCTTGTTGAAGGTGTAAGAATGTTTATCCTCTTGAATCCGTGGATCAGGGGGCCCTCGATCAGGGATAGGCTCTGTTGACACCTGATAGAATACGGTGACTAAAATGTGTTTAGTGTCTCTGTAATGGGCCATGAATCCTGCCCCTTGTATCTGATCTCATTTAGCCTACTCTGTAGCCTACCTTGTTCTCATCTTTACTTATTGCATGACCTCTCTTTCTGCTGTCTGTAAATGTGCCCAGCAAAGAGTATAGCTCCAGCAAATGGTGGATGAAATGCCGAATGATGTGAACAAGGTGCAGAGCATTGGCATTGATTTAAACTGCCTGGAAGTACCTGTCAATCCCAGAGGAAAAGCTTTTTGCTGGTGTTTTTTTGGACTAAGAAGTGAGGTCATAAAGTTTTCCGGATATTCCAGGCAACAGCAGAACAGTTCCATCAGGCTCTTTTATCAGATTCTCTTTGCCTTGTTTATCTTTCCCTTCTCTTCTCCATCAGGGTCGGAAATGCTTTCTCTAAAGGCTTGGTTATGCACTGCTAGAATGGGCAGCTGCAGCGTTTAACAGAGTAAGCAGACATGACACTGTGAGGTAACGTAAAAACTCAGCTGCTTAATGAAACATCTGGCCTCCGGGTCCTCCCCAGATCCAGCCCTGCACACCCTCGTGCCTTGAGGCTCACCATCAGACTCCCCAGCATGGGAAAGATGTGTTTCTTGCCTGTCTTACGCACACAGACTGCTTTTCCATGGAGGATTTCCAAGGTACCAGTCTCTGAAATGCTTCTGGCTGCTGCTTTTGGAAGCACTAGGTAGACATCTGTCAACTTGAGCCCACAGAGGGAGGCTAAGGGAAGGTCACTTATTAAAAAGTCACTTTAACTAACTTTTTCTCACCTGGGTCTGAATTATCTTGAGGAACAGAATAGCTTTTGGTATTCTGGCTGTGATCCCAGCTCTAGACCTGCAAATCCTGTGTAGCTCAGTAAAGGTAGAGCAGTCTGAGAGAGCAGAATTGAGCAGGTCTCCTGCAAGCTGGGGTGTTACTGAACCACGCGGATGGATTAGGTTTTGTGCCATTACTCAGGTTAGTGCTTTGCAAACACTATTTCCAGACAAGAAGCGATAGCTCCGATAAAGTTTAAATAAGTTTAAAGTCTGGGGACGAGGTCCTTAGACCCTGGAGTGGATGGAGCAGGACACTTGAGTCCTCAGAAGTGATTCTGAGGTACACAGTTCTCTTATTTCTGTGTCTGTCTGGGGTATTGTGTGAGCTGGGCAGGCAAATGTCTTCCATGGTTGAGAGTTTGAGGTACGTTGGTATTGCCAAGCTGGAAGGTGCTGCATGGCCTGTGGTGGTACCAAGTCTCCTTGAGGACCTTTCCGCACGCTCCTGGATGGCGTGGCATTGCACAAGCTGCATTGTTAGTGGAGGTGCATTGAGCTGCAGGGTGCAGGATGAGGCTTGGAATGCATTGGGAAGCTGGTTTGGCAAATGTGGCTTTGGGTTCAGTGTTGATGGGGCCTGCCAAAAAGTGTCTGTGGGCAGGCAGTTGAGATCTTCATTTCCCTTTCTTTCACTCTACTACTGCTCCTGTTAAGCCCTCTTCAGTGCACTCACCCTAATGGTCCCTCTCTCGGTTTATGTCCTTCAAACTCTTCCTTTTAAACACTTAGTCATCACTTAGCTGAACTACTATATACAAATATAGCTCTTTTGATCTTCCTAAGTAAATCAATACCTCATGCCCTTTAATCTTTGTGTAGGGGCTTTCTTTCAGCTCTCTTCAATTTACTGTCTTTGAAAGTGTTGTCTTTGGGCCTGATTCTCCACAATTTCAAATTTCCCAAAGCCCTAACACCTGCCCACAGGCAGGAATACGTGGTGGCTCCTTGTCACCTACATTTATCTTCAGTGGCACAGTGTTATGTACAGAGCATCTCTTGTCCCCTTGGACTTGGGTGGCCCTTCACAAGCAGACTCAAACTGTATCTAGAAGTGAACTGTGATGTAGCTCAAGCTCATGTTCCCATGACAGGTCTTACAGGACACTGGAAACTAAGGCAAAGACCCAGCCTCCGGGCTGCTGTGCCATTTTGTGGTGAAGGGCAATTGCTCCATTTGGATTATGGAAAGGAATTTCTGCGGAAGTTGGTGACTGTAGAGATGAATCCTGCATTCTCTGCAATAGTACAGCAAATATGTGACACAGGTACAAGCAAACCCAAGAGGAGTAAAAAGAAATGAGCTGCAAGTAGCAGCTATTTGTCCCTTCAGAGTGGGGAATGTGGGCATCCCTTTCTGAGCAAGGCAGCACTAACTCTGCCTGGCTGCTGCTGGGGCATCTTCATCCATGTCTGGTGAGGTTAGATTGCAGGCTCAGCAGGAAGCTGGACCTCAGGTACCCTCCCAAGGCACATGTGGGGTGAGAGGCACTTGTCATCACTGCAGCAGAGGAGGATTGCCTCTTGTCAGCTGCTTGGCTGGAGCCACAGGAGCACCAGGAGTGTCTTGCTGATGTACAGTGTGGGAGGTAATCTTGTGCCCTGATTTAATGCAGGTGTCAGACACCGAGTCCAGCTCACACTTTATCCCAAGTGTTTAGCCTGTTGGGTATGTTACATTTGGTAAATAAAACTGTCACTGAAATGGTCTTGAACGTGGCTTTAGGGCAAGAATTAAGGCTCTCTGTAGGGCTTGAAGAGACCATTGTGCAATTCCTCCCCCTCTCCTTGCCCTGACTGTTACCTCCAGTTACCCTGGGACTATTCCACCGTTGGATTGGGAACACTGGGAAAGTCATTTAAAGCCATTACAGTAAAAAGTCTTCCCCCCTCCCTTTCAAATGAAAGGTTTATAAAAGCAATAAACCCCTTATTTTAGCATCTCATTATGGGTCAAATAAAAGCTTGTCAGAGCACGAGACAAGAGAATCTCACTGCTCTGCTCATCCCCCCTGGATAAATGTAGTAGTGCTACCGTGGGCCATATAGCTTAATTAGTCACTATTCTCTGCTCTTCTTAAAAGGAAAAAAAACCCAAAACCCAACTAGAAACCTTTGCAAAGCCTAGGCGGGCTGTCCATGTCATATTTCCTGTGTTCTTAGAGGTGTTAATGAATTCATTAATCACTTAGTGGCAAGGAGGGTCTTTAGGGACCAGCATCACAATTTACTGCTCCCAGGAGGCAGACTCTCTGCCACTGATCTAAAGTTTCAGCTCCACTAATTTGTGCCAGCACAGCCACTGAGCTTCTTTCTGCCTGCAGTCCTCCCAGCATCGTGGCTATGAGAAGCATCGCAACGGTATACCAGAGTGACAGGGCCATGCATTTGCTGGGTAAGACCTTGCAATGAATAATGTTCTAGCTCTGAAGTGTTCAGAGGCTGAACAGGGCAAAGGAAACAACTCCCCACCCTTGTGGTTGTATTGCTTTCATGTCTTTTTTCCACTGGGACAGGCTTCCTGGAAAAACTACTGCAAAAGCTCCTCCTTGCTATAGGCTTGGGAGTGCACATTGAGCCTCAGAGGTTTCTTGCTCACTTACAGGAAATACAAGCTATGGCAGCGTGACTGTATAATTTGGCCTGGGACTGCAGGCTATGCCGTGAAATGAGTCTGTGAATCTCTTCTAATTGAAGAACGTCAGGGTGATGTATTTTGACTGAAACTGTCAGTTAAGACGTGAATTTGAATGTTTGCATTTCTGTTCTGCAGAAAATGTTGATTATTTCAGTCTCTCGCCCTTGTTGCAGGAGAGTGGCTGACGCCAAAGTTCCCTACAAAATGGCTCTTTTGGCTAATCACACGGCAGTTCAGGGAGAGGAGGACGTGAACAGAGCCCTCTTCTCTGCTAATTCCCTTCCACCAGCCTGTCATCACTTTGCAATTTCACCTTTTTAAAGTTTTTTTTCTTCCCTGCTTTTCTGTTATCCTGTTTAACTTCTGCTCTGATTTCTCTTTCCGTCTTTCCTCTCAGTCTGTTACTTTCCCAGATTGGAGCCAAGGGAAGCGAAATACGTAAGACTAGGGGTAGCAGTGTGGGCAGAGCTGTAAGCTCTCCATGGCTATCTGTATGCAGGCATTTGCTCCCCATGCCTGGTACCCTCTTGGGATTCATTCCCCGCAGTTGTCTTTGCTCAACAGTTACAGCAGGGACGTGTTCAGAGGAAAGGCAGGACAGAAGCTACATGTCGGACTGAGAGGAGAAAAGAGGGAGAGAAAGTAGGAATACAAAACCACTTCATCATAGCAAATACAAAGGGAGGCAATTTCAATAAATGCCAGATGGTCAAAATTAAGCAGAGACATGTAGAGCCCTACATGTCCAACTGTTTACTTTGGCAGGGAGCTTCCAGCTTTTTAAATGAGAGCTTCCCAGGTCCCTCTTCTTCTCCTGTGCTTTCTTCATCCACTTTGCTCATACTCTGGACCCCTCTTCTTACTCCACCCTTCTTCTTCTCCCTTTGGTCTCTTTCCTGCCCTCTCATCTCCTACTGCTGCCCATAATTCACATTGCACCTCAAATGCTGCCCTACAGATTTGTTTGGGTTGGAAGGGACTTAAAGCTCATCCAATTCCAGCTCCCTGCCACGAGCTGGGACACTTTCCACTAGACCAGGTTGCTCCAAGCCCCGTCCAGCCTGGCCTTGAACACTGCCAGGAATGCGGCAGCCACAGCTTCTCTGGGCAGCCTTTTCCAGTGTTCCACCACGCTCACAGTAAAACAATTTCTTATTAATATCTAATCTAAATCTCCCCTCTGTCAGGTTAAAGCCATTCCTCCTTGTCCTGTCACTACAGGCCTTCGTAAAAAGTTCCTCTCCAGAGCATAAGAGCATTTATTATTCCATTCATTTATCCATGAACGGAAACTAGTTTTCATCTACCACAAACAGATGTCCCCCTTCAGTACCAGGATTGTTGAATATGGGATCTTACTTTGTGGCCAGGCAGACAGCATGCCTCCTGCTGGGGTATCAGGATGGCATCTGCATGGGGCAGAAACATTGGAGAACCCCAGCTCTGGGGTTGTTCTTCCCATGAGCACTGGTTTTTAACTCTTCTCCCTGGGGGCTTGGGTCAGCCTTTATTTTTCCTTTTTGGCTGGAAAGCCAGCAGGATGCAGGATGCCTTGCAAGCAGAGGCCCCAGCACACCCCGCTTATGCCAGCAAAGTTGGGGTGACCTGGTGTTGTTCAGTTTGAGCACCACCTTATGACGTGTTGTGCCAGGCAATGCAATCAGGAGGGCCCTTGTACACCACAGGTGGAGAGATCCAGCTAACGACGGGCTCTTTTGTGTGCGCGTGTGCTCTCTGCATTCGAAACATTTATTATTCTAAATTGCCTTCTGCACATTTTACAATAATTACAACTAGTGTTTGCCTTGTTATCTCCACAGTTACTAACAAGAATGCCATCATTATTCCAGTCATTAGCAAAATGGATGTTGTTGTCCGGAGCTGCTGGCTGTGGGAGTGCTTTCAGGAGGAGACTCGTGCTCTCCAACCTTGCTTGTTCCATCTTTCTTACAGGGAGATATTGTTGTTCTCAGTAGGGTTGGACCTAATGGGGTGAAGAAAGAATGGAGATTACATGGAGAAGAATTGGTTTGAGAGAGTGCTGGTGGGTGTGAAGTTCAGCAGCACTAAGCTCAGAGAAGCTGCTAATGGCAACATCAGTAGAAATTAGAGAAAAAGCAGCCATTTTCCCATGCTCCTTCTGTGTTTGGTGTGCCTTAGGTCTGTTTCTGGCAGTACAGTCTGATACCTCTCTCTTTAAACCCATATTTCTTGGACATGAAGAGATGCTTTTGCTCTGACGATTGAAATACACCGATGAAGGGGAAAAGGCTGGAATTCAGCTGACAGCACTCAACTGCTGTAAGGTGAGTCCAGCAAACCCATTACCTGCATGGTGGCACCTATCTCATTAGCAATTGAAAGCTCTAGCAGAGATTGTGGACCCAAGAGGTCTCCCTTGATGACCCCTTGATAGAGGGTTGGTTAGATTACAGTTTTCAATAGCAGTATTTTTTTATTGTGGCCTCCCTCCCAAAATTTGACAACCCTGAAACATTTGGAAATTCATTTAGATTTCCGTCATATAAGGGGAGGGATATGGGAAAGAAATTGTACCCCCCAAAACCTCCTGTTTTTCCTTGATGCCTTCTGTTTCATGTCCTAATGAAAATGTTGAACTTCGGATTTCAACTCTTACACACATTTGTCTGGAAATCTCACCAAGCTGTTTACAGATGCTTGGTGACAAAATGAAGCATTTTGTTTGAGTAAGAGGTTTCATTCAAACGCAAGTGATTGCTTTTCTCATTTTAGTAGGAAAGGAAATAAAAGTATTTATTAATTTTTCTTCAGGTCTTGAAATCTTTGGGGACCTAGAACTGTTAAGTATCTGTCTCACCGTGAATCTCCAGGGAAGGTCTTATTGGCTTGCAGTGTAAAGGCAATATGCACAAACACAGAGGCAAGTAACAAGCGAGGTTTCTTTGGGTTTTTTTTCTCCAAAATATTGATGTTTTGCACCACAGTGCAAAAATTGCCACATTCTCCCATGGTTCATTCTCACAAGGCTTGGTTTCTCAGTGTTTAAAACATGCTCATATCTTTGCAGGACAGCCGTGTCCTTGGTACATTTTAACTATGGAACAACATTGGTTGTCCTTGCTTTTATAAGAAGCTAGGGAAAAAGTTATTTATGAGCGTATTTTCCTCCTTTCTAAATGCAAATTATTAATTCAAGGGAAGATGTGTAATTGTTTCCTGATATTAGGTATTTTTTGGTGTGCTCACATCTGAATGCTAGCAAGCAGGCCTTTTTTCCATTACACTTTGGAAAGAAAAACAAATTTCAGTGGGACTGTATTTGTTGAATACTGATTAAAGTAACTAAACAGAATTTAGAGTTTTCATGGGAAATAAGGTATAAAATGTGACCTACTATGTTAAACTATTTCCTGTATCTTAGAAGGCTATCACCAGATTAAATTATAACAATGATAAAATACAACTCATAATGCAAATCATAGAATAATGTGAAAGGATTTATTTGTGTTCTACCAAACCTGGAATACAGCAGAAGTAGTAATATACACATGTAATAAATGACCCAAATCTGCTACAAAACAAGTCATCCATGTGTATATCAGCTTACCCCAATGAGTGATATTTAAAGGGTCTCCTCCAAGTCCTGAGTAAAGCCAAATGAAAAGGCGATGTGTGATTTCTGTGGAAGTCATCTTAACCCTGGAGATGACGCTATAGAAACAAAATTAAGACAGTTTGGGTGATCCCATAGGCCAGATTCACAAAGGTGCTTAATTCTTCTGGTTTGTGACACTAGGAGGAGAAGATCTTGTTCTTCAAGAGTTGTGGTTCCCATCAGGAAAATCTGTCCTGCTGTGTATCACCACTTTTCAACATGGGAAACCTCAAGTGGGTTACTATAGCTTGATTTCAGCATGCTGTTGATATGCAGCCCTGTGCTATTAACTCGTATGACCCAAATCCCACAGATACCATGCCCATGATGCCTAGACATCTAGCGTCTTGTGGTGGCTGAAACTCAGATTAAGATTGAGACAATGCTGGGAAGTGGGGAAAAGAGGGAAACTGTGAATTACATCTGCAGCTTTGAAAGAGGGCTAAATGGATTATGGGCTGCATCAGAGAAAGGAGAATTGGTTGGAGTGAAGGCAGCGAACTGGAATTTTGTGACCAAAACTGTGACTTTTCATGTGGGGCTAAGCAGCTTCTTCTGAGAAAGACCTTGCTATTGCCCTGACTGTATTATATTGGTTTTGGGCCATTTTAGTTCACTGGTACCTGGAGGTCACTTGAGAAATGGACCTTGAGCAATATGCTCACAGAAGGGCAGATTTACATTGACATCTTGCAATGCTGCGTCTCTGTGTTGACTTTAAACAATCCAGCTCTGTACCTAGCTGTGATTTCCCATCACAGTGCAGAGTTTAGAGTGAGTCTGGATGATAGTGAAGAGCAGACAGGGAGCTGTGCTTGAACATTACTCTGAAAGAATAAGGGATCACTGGTGGCTAGTTTATCATCATCTTAATGTGGTCAGCTGTTGCTGAGGGAAGTGTGCAGAGCTTCAGCCTTCTCAAAAAGTCCTTCACTGCTTGGCTGTTGCAAAATAGGGCAATGGTTTGAATTATGGTAGGCTCAGGGCTTCTACAAGATAGGCTGAAATGCTCTAATGGTGCATTTCAGTCTTCAGAAAGCTCTAATTGATCTTTGATGTAATAAGCTCAACTCCTGAATCTGATAAATCCATCTATAAATCTGATAGCCTATCTTGGTTGATAACCTCAAGTGCTTGAAAGGAGACAGGACTACCATTTGTTGGCAGCATTTGTCTGTACTAAAGAACCTTCTCCACTGCTGTCCTGAGTGTCCTCTGGTGTGCAGTGTGTGGCCCGTGAACATCTGAACAGGCCGTTTGAAGGAGGTTGGACTTGGTGACTTCAGTGTCCTGTGCCTTACTGCTCCTGCTGAAGCAGTAGTAGCATTGGAGGGACCAGAGATCCAGGTCCCATTATACTGGGCTTTCTGTCCATCTCTGGTCAGAGACATTGCTGAGCAATTATAATTACTTCAACAAGACAAAGAAAGCAAGAGAAGCAGAGGGATTAAAACTAGGGCTGAGTAGCTGGGAGTTGCCATTGCTCTTGTTTATGCTGAGTCTCTCCATGGGGAATGTTCTTCAGTTTGTCTCAGCATGCCAAGAGTCCTTTAAGTGAGAGGCTGCGGTTTACAGAGTCAACAGATTTAAGCAGGCTACGAATATTAATTATTAATTACTCTTGGAGAGTGCTATACATTAGATTGGTGAAGTAGTTAACAGCTCTGCCTCCTCCTCCCTGCAGACACGCTCTTGCTGTCAGATTTCTCTTCCTGACTAAGACCCCAGTGCTAGAATTAGGCCAGAAACTATTTTCCAGTTGAGTGGCTTTCAATGGGCTCTCCAGACTTGCTTTTTGCGTTCTCTGAGTGACTAGATATGTGGAGAGGAGAGGCAGTGGGATTGATTCACACTGTAAGAGGTATTACAGTTTTAACTAAGTGGGGCTTGGTGCTGCTCGAGGTTGTATCTCGTTCTCCAGACGTGCTCACTAATTACCCACAACATAGGGCAGGGCTCTGCTCTGGAGAAGCTCATTTGTAGAACTCCTAAAGGAAGCTGTGTTTTTGATGAAAGGCACAGCTGTGGTCCTTTTTGAGTCATCTCTTGTAGAGAGAGCATCTTATCAGGGGCTCAGCGTGTTTGTTGGGGTCCCTTGTCCCACCTCAACTGCACAGAATAAATGAAGTTGTGGTTTGTGTAATGAGGTTTGGATATAGTGGCATGTCCAGGGTCTCTGCAGCTGTTAAGGAGGTGTTTGAGTGATGCTCACAGCTTTTTAAGTCATTAAGGTACAGATTCCTTCCCAGGATGTTCCTCTTTGTGTGACGCAACCTGTCTTGGTTGGGACATGTGCTCCGTTAAGTTCATACCTTCTTGTGTTCTGAAGTTTTTCCCACCTGAAGGGACTTGCCATGGGAGAGGAGTGCCAGAAGGGAAGGCATTTTGGTATGATGTTGGGAGGGGTCTCCTGCTGAGCTAAGCCAGTCTGAGTCTGGGCTGGTGGTGTCTTATAACAGTGGATGGTAAAAGACACTCCAAAATTAGAAGTAAGCCAACAGCAAGCTTCGAGTCCTCCATGGTGGCTTCATTTCATGGCCATAGCTGTGTGAGGAGCTCAGCCCTGCTTCCCTCTTCTCCTTTCCTTTACCTAGGCTTCAGACACCCATCTCAGAGCAGTGGCCTGGCCATGGAGCTGGGTGCTGAGCAAAACTCTGCAGGTGAAAGCCCAAGCAAAGGATGAGCCATGAGCCTCTGGGGAGATGCAGCTTGCCATTGACTCCACCTCTTGAACTGTTTGGGTTCCTGCACCTCCCGGGATGGGTCTCTGGCATGGCAATTTGGGATAAGGCACAGTCCTAATTACAGGAATCACTCAAGCAGCAACAGAAAGGGCAATGGAAAAAAGGCTCGGGAGCTCCTTCTGCAAGAGGAAGGGCTATTGTGATCTGTTAGCAGCTGACTTGTTTCCAAACACCTAGTACGCTTTGTTCGCGCGCTGTGTTAAATAGCCTGCAGAATTTAATTCCTCTGGGAAAAAACCCAAACCAGAGCAGCCTCCCCACCCCCAGAGTGCGGCGGTGTTGTAATTGGGCTGTGACAAAGCTGAATGCCTCCTGATCGGGGAGGGGTTGCTGTTTGTAATTCTGCGTTGTAAGAGAGAGGCAGCGCAATCCTCTGTCTAGGCAGACAGTTTGGCAGGGAAAGTCACAGCTGGGTGATTCCAGCTCCCCCAAGCTAGGGATTTTAGAGTGAAAATGCTGACAGATCCGCAGCAATAGCGGGCAGGACTCTCATAATTTATTTTTAATGCCATTCTGTCTTTAACTGTGCAATTTCCTCCAGGGTGTTTGCTTTGAGATTGCGAGATAATTACATCTCAGAAACCAGGCTAATTACAGTTAACAGCCTGAAAAAGTGAAGGCCCCCATTTCCCCCCTTCTCCCCTCCTCCACCCAGGTTTTTCCACCAGCTTTCCTTCTGACTGCCCCTTCACATCGTGGCAGCACCGGTAAGGAAGTCGGTTTGGCACGGTGCTGGGACGTTCCCTTCCGTCCTTGCCCCATGGAGGTGACGCCCCATTGATTTGTGTTGGGCGGGGACGTGACAACCCCTGCCAGAAGTCTGATGGAGAACTCGATAGTGGGAAGGTCGTCACTGGTGTGATGGGGAGGAGAAGGCAACACTTGTGGGGAGGACTGGGAAAGGATGGTGCCATGGTCAGTGTATCAGTGCCCTCTGTTGGGTAGACCAGCCTGCTTAGCGATGTGCACGTTGCTCTGTTAAAGAATAATGCTTCCTTCAGGCAAGTGGAAGGAAATACTGAATTTTCCAGGCTTCACTATATGTGAGCTAGGTCCAGCATTGTGCATGCATGCAGTTAGCTGGAGAGCACATTTTCTCCCTTCAGCTTTCATACCTTAGTCCATCCGTTCCCATTATCACCTTCAATTATGCAATTACATGCAGGGCATGAAGTATGTGTTGGCAAACCTTGGTCTGGGATTGAAGTTAGGATCCTACCATGAGGCCTGCTTCAGCCTTCTCCTGTCCCACACTGAAAGGTGTTTCCCACCTCCTCCTGCCCCTGTGCTGTTTTTTCTCCATGTAACATAGGCATTTATTTTAGTGATAGTGGGGTTGTAAGTGTGGTGAACTGGGGTTTTTACAGGACAGTTTATACCTTTATTAGTCCAAATGAGAGAAAAAAAACAACAAAAAAAATCCAACCCAAACCTGACTAATGTGTCGGCTTGGAGTCTCATGAGACAAGAGCAGCATTTGCATCCAAGATGTGTCCTTGTTTCTGTCTCTATCAACTGGTCTAATAAAAGCTCCTAATGTTTCCTACAGGCCTTGTTGCCTTAATTTATGAGTTTGGTCAGGGACCAGGAGCCCACTCGGCTGTCAGAAACACGGAAGGGTGGGAGGAATGTTAATTTTAATGGGAACACAGTGTGGCAGAGCTTCCTAGGAAAAAGGCATGTGCTTTTCCCAAGAGCCTAGGGGTGGCAGGCTGTGGTCCAGGTCCTCGTGGTGTTTCAGCAGGCCTTGGCTCTCCTTGCTCAGGCTGAAGCGACCGCAGTACAGCTCCAGCACATTAACTGCAATGCTCAATGCAGCCCATGCTCCTTTGGAAATACTTCTGACAGCTTTAAAGGCTCATCCTGCCTTGAACATCGCCTTGCTCTATCACAATGTGGTTGCCAGGCTCCGTAGAGAATGACAGCAAAGAGCTTCAAAGCAATGCAAAACCCCCTCCCCTCCTCCAGCAGCCTCAGATGCTGCCTGGCAGCATAAGCATACGTTTGCTTTTTCATGTTTATACAGGATCTGGAAGGTTGGCCCCTAATTCTTGCAGTCTTAAAAAATACTTAATTTTCTCTTCTGGGATTCCAGATCAAGGATTAATTGAATGATTTATCCTTTTTTTCCCCTTTCCCATTGTTTGTTTTTAATGATTAAGGTGACAGTTGTAAAATGTTAACAAGTTCTGGTAGAAATGTGATCCCCGGGAACTTTTTCACTCTGAATAAAGTACCAGCGAGATAGATTGATTTAGCAAAGCCGGTTGAGTTTCTGTGTCTTCAAAGGTAATCTTGGTTCTGCACGAAGGACCAGATTTTCGAGAAGTATTTAGGCCTAACTGGAATCAGGTGCTTAAGCATCTTCAAAATAAGAGAAGCTTCCATCTGTAGGGAGTGATAATACTGTGTGTTAAATCAGCCAGTGTGCGAGACCTCACTTTTTTGGCTGCGTAATCTTTTGAGGCGGATCATTTCCTCTGGCAAACCACT
Source organism: Coracopsis vasa (assembly GCA_026283785.1). Classification (NCBI taxonomy): domain Eukaryota; kingdom Metazoa; phylum Chordata; class Aves; order Psittaciformes; family Psittacidae; genus Coracopsis; species Coracopsis vasa. Next base: position 84,487 of record JANHGB010020435.1, read on the forward strand.
GAGCTTGCACGGAGTGATTATTCTATGAATAAAGCCTTTCCTCCACTGAAAACAGCCTGTTTCCCTGGAGGTCACTGCAGCTTGTAAGGGTTGAAGCTGCTGACAGCTCCATGGGTGCTTGATGTGGTGGTATTTTGGTTCGACTTGGTATGGGGCCCATGGATTTGCATGGAGATAGAGCTTGTGGAGTTGCTTTGGCTCGTTTTGCTTTGCTCTCCTTCTGCTTAGTGTTTGCTGATCTACAAAGCATTTACTCCTGGCAATTATTCTGATGAGGCAGGGGGTTATTTGAAAGCTGCGAACAGAGCTTTCTGGGGAAATGTCTTCAAAGGATGATCTTCCAACGGAGGCTGTAATTGTTTAATGATTTTCTGTATGGATTTCTGTGCGGGATGCTGTGGGACAGCCAGAGCTGTTTTGTCAGCAGGGAGCTTCTGCTCGTGCTTCGTCCTCTCTTCCCCTGGCACTCGGTGGCTGGTCAGCTGATTTCTGGGCATTATTGTAGTCTTTTTATACACATTTCCCTTGGTTTTTACTGCTCTGCATCAGATCCAAACCTCAAACTTGTCATGTTTTTTTCCAGCTGAAGCAGTTGACTGTGCACAAATGTGTGGTCTCTCACTTTGCCTCTCTGGCATCCTTAGTCTGCAACGCTGCAGTAGTGTTGCTTTAACAACCAAAATAGGGTGGTGGCAGGACCTCCGAGCCATCAAGTCCTGCTTTCTGCTGATGAAGCCTCTTGTCCCTCTCCTAGGCTGAAACCCCCTTTCGTATTGCATTGGCTTTACCCTGAATTGTTTGGACAGTGAGAAGCCTTATTCTAGTTTCTCACTTAAATTTATTCATGGGTGATTTGTGACCTTTTGCTGATGTTGTCCTTTCACCTTAAATAGCACTTTCTCTTCCTTCATGTTAAACCTCCTGATACATGGAGAGAGAGCAATTTTATCACCTCTCCACCTTCATTTTCTTAGACTAACAAGTCAGGCTTTTCTAGCAGCTGACTCTTGTAAAAGGCCACCTTTGCTCTGATGGTCTGGATAGCTTTCCTCTGAGCCAGTTCCAGTCTGAGCTCACCATCCTTGACCCCAATTTTGGGTTACAAGGGTTGCAGTGCTTCACGTACGGTCTCACCAGACTCCGTACAGTGACCCTTTGCCCGCCTGAAGTACATGCAGATGCTTAAGAAGCCCCAGTGTTCACATGGGGCTTCTGCAACATGCAAGACCATTGTGTTTGAGGAATGGGATTTTAAAAGGTTTGATCTCTTTCTCAAGGAAGTCATAGCTGAAATTCCTATTGATTGCGAAGGTGTGTGTCCAGGACGGAATAAGTCTCGTTGCTCAGCGCAGAAGTGGTGAATTCCTCTTGACATGGTAAATCAAGTGCTAAAGGCATTGATATGTCTGATAGAGAGCTGAGAGGAGCAGGCTCAAGCAGGCAATGACAGTGCGGAGCCAGGGACAGGTCTTCTCTTCCTGCCTGCTTGGCTTTGCTCAAGTGGTAAAGAGCATATAAAAATTGTTAAATCCTTTTTTTTTTTAAAAAAAAAAAAAAGAAAGAGAAGAAACAAGGCAAAAATGTACCCTTGTATCCCTGATGGATGGAGGCAGGGCTTATGCAATGCTGAGAAGGACTCCAGAGGCCTGGATTCTGAGCAGGCAGAGAGACTTTGGACACAACCAGTGCTGTGGTCTGTGTCTGAGATGTTTGAGCCCTTTTACACAGGTGAGAAGGCAGGGAGTAGGTGATCAGGAGAGGTGCGGGAGGATGCTCCTTTCCACGGGAGGCACGTGGTGTTGGGAATGGCTGTTGAGTCCCAAGGTTGGCTGGAGATCAACCAGAGATCCTGTCTTATGGAAACAGAATCCTTCTGTTTCCTGATCTGAGCCCCATAACACAAAGCAGATGTAAAGGTCTAGTCAAGATCAGGAAATCTTTTGTGTGCAAGGTGGAGGCAAACAGCAACGCTGCATGCTGCCTGCCTGAGGAACCCATGCAGAGGGAATATCAGGCACCTCTGGGCCAGAGAGACCTGGCTCTGCAGGGGGAAGGGGCACCATGCCTGCTGTAAAGTGTAACCTGACTTTCCGGAGCGGTCCTGAGTTAAATAATGCTTGTGGCATGATCTACCTTTTCTGCAGGGTCAGGGGGATGCTGCGCCTGATTCTGCCTCGTCTCCAGCTCTGCGCCGCAGAGGTCCCTTCTGTGAGCAGCTGCCTCCCGCATCGCGGCACTGCAAGTTGCTAAACAAAGCAAGAGAAAATCAGGCACAAGCTGTGCAATTTGCAGATGATCTGTGTACCTGCTAGCTTGTAACAGATGTTTCCCTTTGCGTGACCATTTGTGAGTTTCTTTCTTGTCACAGTTTGTAGTAGCTGCAGTGCTCGGGAGTGAGTGATATCTTACACCTGCACAGAGCAGCATTTCTGCCTATAAACTGGCTTTGCAATTCCAGAGATCTCCCATTGCACGGAGTTTTATATCCAGTGCAAACAATGGCAAAGTAAGACTGCATAATATTTTTGACACGGGCTTTGGGGTAAAAAAAAGAGAGGAACTGCAGGAACTGGATGGGATCCATGTAATTTCATATCGTCTTCAAGGGGTGGCCAGAAGCAGGTATTGCAAAGGGAGGTGCAACAGAAGGCAAACCTGCCCTGTGTTAGACCTCCTCCATCACCACCAATAGCTGGAGAGTGCCTGCAATGTTAATATCACTTTCAGCAGCAATGTTGGTATTTAGCTGTTGTAACTCCAGCTATTCTTGTTATCCGTGTACCTGCCTGCTTCCTCTCTGAAATGTCACAAATTCTTGGCTACGATAACTTCCCATGGAAGTTAGCTCCATAGTTTAATTATGCATTGTGCAAACCCCGTGTTTCCTTCTGCAGGCCTCTGCCAGGGTGGTGTCAGCAGCACAGAAATGCTGGGTCAATCATTATAGAGTTGCTTCCGAATGGCAAAACATCAGCACAGCATAACTAGTGCAGGCTCTGATTGTGCTTGTCTTTTCAGGCAGGCCTCTAAGGGATAAAAGGACTGCAATTCCTCATCTCCAGGGCAGGTTGGCAGGTGTATGGGAATGTGATACCTTCCTTTGTGCTACCCATAAGGTGAAAGTGAAGTCTGTCTCAGAAAGGCTGTCGATTTTTCCTGGTTCCTTGCAAGCTCTACCAGTGGACTGCCAGACTGGGATTTTGGATAACTGTGCAGCTAAAATTGAAATGAGCCAAGGACAGTCTCACGGTAAAGAGATGAATTTTTGCAGAGCTTTTTCCCTGGGATGTGGCACTCTCCAGGATAACTAAAGCCTTGTGGTAGCTTAGGCTTGAGCGTTCAGGGATAGGTGCACTTCTGTGATGGGAGAGGGATGATCTGTTTGGGAAGCCAGTGCTTGTGCTGTCGCTGCACTGTGTAGTGACACTCCCAGAAATGCCTTTCTTGTCTGCTCTGGAGGCAGATAATGCTAAACCATGCGGATGACTTTTGGAAATTTGCTCCTATGTGCATTTTGCACCGAATTCCCATGTGGGCTTACCTGCAGAGATTTGTGGGAGCCTGGATTCCCCATGGGTGCTGCCAGACCGAGCTGCAGTCTGTCAGGAACGGCTGCTTGCCATCTGTTGCGGAGCTGGGCAGCAGAGAGCAGGGGACTGTGACAGGTTTTAGCTATGTACCTTCAGGCACAGCATCCTCCAGTACAGCTCTGTCTATACAACAGGATCAGGCCTCTCACAGTAGCTAAGCTGAGACCAGAATATGTATTTCTTTTCTAAATACAACAGACGAGAAGCCTCTGTTGCACGGTGAAGGTTTGTTGTGCTGTCTACCAGCCCCCTGCCCCACAGTGTGAACTTGGCTTCATGGGAACTCTTGGAAGCTGGTTGGGCGAAATGAGTATGGGTAGTTAGGTATATTCTTGTACCCCCCAACTCAATGCCTCTTCTTCACTTAACAGCATGAACCAGTCTACTGTGACAAGAAACTCAAGGAGGTTTAAGATGGCAGTTATGGGCATCTTGCTTCAGGCATCCATACTTTGGAGGTAACGAACATCAAGGCAGGGCAAAAAAGAGGAGGGAATGGGAAAGCAAAGGGTATCCCATGTCACAGACGAAAGACAAACAGACATTTTTCTATGTGTAGCTTCAAAAACCTGGGACAAAATAGAAGCCTAAAAATTCCTGAGACATAGCTCTAAACAAGGGCATTGTCAGCTCAAATATCCTGGCCATCTTATTTGAAGGAGTCCGAAGTAACAAGAGATATATAAGTTGGAAATCTAGGACAAGGTCAGGGAAAAGGGGGAGGCTTTGCCCTTAGCTGCAGGCTCTGCCAGTGTGATCGCCTCTTGCTCTGTGTGCAGGGGGAAATCTTTCTTCCACTCCCTCTCCTGTTGTCAAATTCATGCCCAGCTAAATGACAAATCCATCTCTTCGGAGATCAATTACAGTGTCTGGCTGCAAAACCTGGAAATCCAATTAACTCCCAAATATTTTTTTCTTTTTTCTTTTTTTTTTTTTTGGTTTGTTTTTTTTCGTTTTTTTGGTATTTTTTTTGTTTGTTTGTTTGTTTGTCTGTTTTAAAGTTAAAGAAAAAGGGAGGGGAGAGAGTGAGACAAAGAGAGAGAAACGTGCTGCAGCGGGGGTATAAATCACCTCGAGAACATTTCAAACATTAACATAAACAAGGATGAATTTCAGCTTCATTTGTCTCTTTTTGAGATTCTGTCACTGATTTATTTTACTGCTCTGTCTGAGCCTCTTTTTTTGTCTTTGCTTGCAATTGGGGTCAAATGCTGTCTGTTGAGCAGAACCCCAGGGCTGGACACTGGATGCCTTCTGCGGCGATGCCAGGATGCATTGCCTGCATAAGGCACCCTCCCTTTTGCAGGGCTGTGGTCTACTTACCTGAGGTTTTAAGGGATTAAATGGTCTCCATCCTGTAGGGCATTTGAGGGCTGATAAAAATGGATGTTCAGCTTTGCCTGGGTCTGAATGAGCTAGTAGTTTGGGGAGGACCGTGACCCACTGAACTTCCTAGGAGGAAATAACTCTGCTTCTCAACCACAGACTTCTAACTTCTTGTAGCCACCCAGAATTGGCTGTTCAGATTGAGCCTCTCTGTCTTAACTTCATGTCCTTGATCGTTTAGGCAACTTACTCCATTTGACCAACTCTACCATGTCCTCAGGACTCTGAACACCTTAAAGGAGACTTTTCTACGTGAGACAGTCAAATGTTATCCATGTGAAAACACACTGTGTCTGTTGAGGTGCCTGAAGGTAAGCAGGGCCCAGGTGTGTCTCAGGCTAATGAGATAAATCTCTCACAGAGATACTAACAGAAGGATTGGGAAATGTTGCAAGAAATTTAAGGGAAAGAAATAAAGACTGACGTATTTGTGATGTTTCTGGCTTTGGGAGTTGGCCAACCAAGGGTCTAGCAAGTCGGCAGTGATACAGCTGCATATCGAAGCAAGGGAGTATGAATGGTAGTGGAATCAGAAGAAGCATCTTTGTCTGAATAAGAAGTTTTTCTGTATCTCAAATGTCCATTATTTGGCTGAAGACGTTTTGGAGTAGGAATGCAGGCACTTAACTGGGGTGTTTGGTACTAGTGACAGGTACCGAGCACCTGTATAGTAGCTGCAGATATTATGTGCCCATCTGGAGTGGCAGGAAGCTGGGATGGTGGATATGCTGGGACGGTGGATATGCTGGGACGGTGGATATGCTGGGACATCCCAAATAGGAAGATGTCAGACCTTGTCTCTGGGGCTGGAGAACCTCTGTCTTGCTCAGACATCAGGGATTTGAACCTGAGGGATCTGCGCTGCTGTCTGTGGTCCTTGTCCCCCTTCTTCAAGAAGCTTTAGTTTTCATTCCAGATAAGGATGAATAATCCCTGGGAGTTGTTGTGAAGAGGAATTGTCACCCTTCCTTCAGCTCTATCAGAAACTCTTCAAGAGGCAGTTAACAAATAACCTTCCCTTGGGATAAATTAGCTCCCAATCCCAATTCAATAGCTGCTCATTTTAAGATGTCCTTGTTACCTTGTGTGAGTGGCTGATCTTCCTTTGAATCCTGCTGCGTTTTCTGACCCCATGATTGCTGCAAGCAATCATGAGTTCCACATTAACAGCTCATGCACTGATTGCACTGAGCAGTCCCAACACAACCTTTTGTGAAAAGTTTTGGAAAGTTGAGCTTCCTGCTATGCTATCAGAATGTTACACAGATCTCACTCCATCACATGTTCTGGTGCTGAATCTCCAAATGAGGACTGGTTTGCAGGGGCTGGTATGCAGGGATCTGTGCCTCAGAGGCCAGCTTTAGAAAGAAAATCTTGTAGGCATTGTCAAAGAAACCTGGTGATGACGCAGAGTTGTCCAACAGCCTCCAGGCAGCCTGGAGCAAAGGCTCTGAGATGTGCGAATAGTAATCCAAATGGATTTGTATGGTTTTTAACTCCAGTCTAACATTGTTGCAGAGTGGGAAAACGGCATCAGGATAGCTCCAAAGTAAACAGCATCAGAAAGAAAACCTCCTGCCGTGTCATATTGCACAGACCTTCCAGTGGGACAGTCTTTCCCAGCTTTGTCGAGGCCCATCCCTCATGTACCAAAAGCATTGCCACTGTTTGCAAAGAGTAAGACATCCTTATTAACAAGCCTCTCCAAGAACAACAAACTGAAACATGCAGGCTTGCACAAGTGCTCTAATATAGATCTTTGGCTTTCAGGACCGTTGTGAGGTTTTTACTTCCTCTCACCCCAATGGCAGCTGTATTGTCAGGTATTGTGCATCGATGAAAAACCCCTGTAATCAAATACTGACAGGGGAAGTTCCAAATATTTGAAGAATGACTCCTAAAAGCTGCTACTCAGCTGCAAGTGAATTCATCCAGAGATTGGTCTGTCAGACTGGTGTGCAATACAAGATTTCTGCTCACCTTTGTGTCCAAAGCTGCCAGTGAAATGCAGTGGTGGGTATCAGGAGAAGTCTATGTCCAATAAGGCACAGTAGGCTACAGTCAGTTCTTTTGTGGGAGATACTGCTCCAAGAAGTCTTTGTTTCAGACAAAACCCATTACTCAATTTATCAATCCCTAGTTACGCTTCAAATTCCTATATCCCAAATCTATGGAATAGATTGGATAGTTTAATTGGAAATGTGAAAGTAGGCTGGAAATCATTGCTGTGCAAATTGTATAGAGGTTTGGGGTTTTTTCTGTTCCATGGCTGAACTGGACTTCAAAAGAATAAATAAAATCTGTTCTGGTAGCTCCCAGTGAGGAGTATATTTCTTTGGAGAAAAGAAAAAAACCCAATCACTCCCAATATTTTATTCTACCCAGAGTGAAGCATTTTGATTTGGAGGAATACAGCTAATTTTCTTACGCCTCAAAATAGGTCAACTTTGAAATAGAAAATGTCACATTGAAGCAGAAAATTGAATAGAAATGTTTAGCAAATTTAAGATTACATATACATATATTTGGAAGTTTAACAAGCTTATGAATGGAAAGAAAGCATCCAGGCTATTTATAATTCAATTAAGCTTAGATTTAGGACTAGTTTTCACACTCTGTAAACTGCATTTCTTTTTCATGTAGAACAATCTCCTTCGTTCATCAAAGCTTCTTCTCTTAGCCATAGCTAAAAATATATAGCTATAATATAGCTGGAATGACTATAGCTATGCTGTGTCAGCTACCTGCTGTATTTTTCTTTCCCAAGGCTCTCCAGGCATCTAGGCATGTTCACTTGGGAGTGTTGGCATTTGTTACCAAGGTATGGAAAACCAGGGTGTACGCTGCTGGAGATGGTATCAAGGAAGTTTATTACTGCAGGACTTCTCAAGGTCTGACCTCTTTCCCCCATTCCCCTGAAAATGTCCTATACCACATTTTCCTTTCATTTTATATATATATATATATATATAAAAATCTTAAGTGTTCTTATCTCCTTTCTGTTGGTTTTGATAGCTTTCAATGTTCCTTCACCATCTCTCTTTGCGGCATCAGTTACATACGTGTAAGTAGTAAGGCAGTTTCTATTCTCACTCTGGGGTGTTGGTTTCCAAACTGTTTATTGAGTAATAAAAAGAGAAAATTGCAAGCCATTACCCAGGGATAATGTGTTAATAATTTCATGACTGGACAAACAGTTGGAAAAGCCCACAAATGGTGGTAAGCAGGAAATCTGATATCTATTGCCAACAGAACCACCCCTGAGGAGATAAACCCTCACTGTTAGTAATCAAAGTTGATGCAACAACTGTGAGCTATTAAAAAATACTTTGGGGATGGGTGGTAGGATGATCGTTACTACTTTCAGAGTAAAAGTGGCAGATAAGCTTTTTGGAAGGTGTTTAGAAGTTAGTCCTACATGGAGTGAATGTAATGGATCACTATATCTGCTCATGCTTGGTTCCATAGAGCCCACAGCTGCTGAGCTGGATGCTGGGGATTCCTGGAAAAACAAAAACTAAAGGGTGTTAGTGCTTTCAAGCAAACATGAATCATCCCAGAGATAATAAAGGGTTTGAGTTACTTTAGGTGCCGTCTAATTGCATGCCACTTGAGTCCACTGAGCAGTGTCTCAGCTTTAATGCTGTGGAGCACAGAGCCAGAATCTGCTGCTGCAGGATGACTGCTGGGTTGCACCCAAGATGTGTGATAATATGCCCCATCCCTCTCACCCCAGACCTTGTAGTTTTCACTATTTCTACTTTAAAGCCTGTATCTGTAGCTGGTTTAGTTCCCATCTAGTGAATCATCCAGCTCCTTTGAGACTCCTGATGATCCCCTCTGAAATGCTGTGAACGTACAACAGGAGTGATTAGCTAATAGGCTAATCATAAAGTGTGCCTCTGACCATCATACATGTCAACTGCTGCCATTTAATGCTTCCTTTCAATTGCCAAAGACTTTAGAGTAAACACACTGCTCAGCTTGGTTGTCCTAAACCATTCTGAAAAGGTGTACCACATTCACCATTTCCAGGAGGATTTCCTAATCCTTCTTGGGGGCAGAACTTCATATCTACAGTATTTTCTTTCCTGTCTCTCATAAGGTGGGATGAGCTGTACTTCTTCCAAACCAGCAGCAGATCCAGCTCTTGAAGTGGGCAGGAAGCCATGCAACTGGGAGTAGCTATTTGCAGCTGCCAAAACCTCATATTTGTGTGTTTGTGATAGAATCTCATAAACCAGTCTCCATCCTGCTTTACTGCTGATTTAATGATTGGAGGAAGAACTTGACTGTTTATTAAAACATTAGACAGTAAAGTTTAACAATAGACAGTAAAGGGTTTTGTTTTTCCATCCTTCTGATTGTTAAAGCAACAACAGGTTGGGCTGAAGAGGGACCTTCTCCCAGTCTCTGAATCCAGAATGACAGTAAAGGTTTGTGATATGACTGGGTAGTGCACTGTCCATCAGGCAGGATGAAGAAATTTGCATTACTGCTTCCATGCACAGCAAATTCAATATCTGAAGAAGGTCAGGGCCTCATCACAAGGCTGGCCTGATGATGGCAGAGGGGATGGAGCAGCACAGCTGTCTTTGAAGCCCTTTGTTGTTGCTAATCAGCAGCACTAACTCTAAAGCTTGCCAAAGGTATTTGCTCCATCGCTTGTTCTCCTTCCTCCCTGCCAGAAGGCATCTCTGCTAAGAGGCCTTGGTGGGAGCCAAGTTCTCCAGTGATGGATCTGGAGGATGGACAATCTCTGCCAGCAATTCTGTCCTCATAGCAGCCTAAGCTGGTTCAGGCCCAGAGCTCATGTGATAATTGGGTGTAAAAATACGTTCAGGCAACCTGGTGCGGGTTGATACCTAGCTCTGAACAGTGAAAGTGATTTCTTAAGGTTGGGTTGTTGGTTTTTTGCACTTTCTCTGGGCCGTAGAGTTCTCTCCCAGCATCACCTCGTCAGCCTGGTTCCTGTGTTGAGCTGGTTGGCCTGGTTCCTCTTGCTGTCCGAGGAGAAAGACAGGACTTCCTAGGATCACTCGTCCTGTCTAAGGAGAGTTCAGTATCCAGAGGGGTTGACCTCTCTGGACAGACCATAGTGAAACTCTACATGACTTTTTTTGGACATCTGACATGTAGACAGGCTAACGTCTGCAGGAGCAAATCTGGCTTCAGACCCTAAAATACAGTAAATGTGTGCTTCAGCATCCACCACCTTGGGGCTCTCTTGGGGAACCCTGGCTGCAAGCACAGCAGTCCTAGTGAGGGGTGATGGGCTTCCTGCACCTTACTAAGTTCTTTTAGTCCTGGGCAAGCCCAATGCAAGTTGCCTTCTAGCTCAAGTCTCAGTACTGATAGAGGTTCCCATTCACTGGGTGTCTGGTGGATCACATAGGAGAGTCAGTGTTTCAGAGGTAGAAGAAGCTTCTAACCTCCTCCTGTCCTGCAATGCAGTGTGAAGTCCAAGTGCTGCTGGAGACCAGCTTGGTGGCTGAGAAGCTGTTTCTTTTTGGAGCTTTATCCAATGGACCCCTGAATGTGAGAGCAGGGTAAGATGTGACTTTGCTAACTTGAAGGCAGAAGGGGAACAGAAAGCAAGTGTGTACGTATACTAAGATGAAAAGGAGAGGGCTGATTACTTGTGGTCCTGGCATAAAGCAGTATTTGCATAAACTCAGAAAATTTGGGGCACTGAGCTGCTTTTCTGAGTCCTCCAAAAAGGCTTTCGAAAATATAGTTGCCATGGGGTAGGAGTGAAGGTGCTGTTGTGAACCAGCAGCCTTCTCCAGTGGTGTCTGAGAAATAGCAATCCCTTTGCACATGGATATCATGTGAAGTCCTCCAGGGATCTGTGTCAGGGCTTTTGCTGTCCTATCTACAAGGGACCTGAGAAGAGAAGCAGACAGAAGAACAAGATTTGCAAGGACATAGCATTATTCAGGGCAATGCCAGCAAAAGCTGACTGCAAAGAAGTCCGGAAGGGTCGCAGCGTATCGATGGCTATGTGATGACACATCGCAGAGGAGGTTTGTGATTGCCAACTGCACATGGAGAAAAATCAACAGTGGCTAACCTGTACAGTGGCAAGACCTAAACGAGCTATTTACCTCTCTGGAAGGAGATTATAGAGGCATTGCAGGCCATTTCTGGAAATGTCAGCAGCGATCACAAAGGCAAGAGCAATGTGAGGAAGAAATGGACAATAAAACAGAGCCTGTCATTATGTGACTGTGCATCCCGTGGTACTCGGATGCTGCGTGCATTTCTGGTGTCTGTGTCTCAGGGGGTCAGACACAATGGAAGATGTGAAAGGAAACCAGAGCTACCTATGGTAGCTGCAGCGACCAGGAGACCTTAAACTGAAGAGGACTCAAGGAGCAAAGGAGGAAGAAAGTCATGAGTGGCTTGGAGAAGGTGAGCATGGAGCTGGGTGGATCTCTTCTCTGGCCAGAGCTAATGCTGTACAGAGAAACAGCTGTGGGTCTCTGTATTTGGCAGTTAGGACAACTGAACTGTACCCAAAAAAATAGATCACTGGGGGCACATCAGCAAGAAGTAGCACATCTAATTGGACCCCTGCTGCCATTTGCCTGTAGACAGCAAGTTCCACCTTGCCCCCATTTGTTATCCTGGCCATTCCCAGTCAACTCCTCTTGCTTGGTGGAGGGTTGCAAGCCAGGTAGCAGGAAGGTGCCATTTGTACATTGTGCTGTCATCTGGGCTACACTGGGTGACAAACTGCAGCCCTAAAAGACTTAAATGGACTCACCCTGACTGCTCAGTGCTGGAAAACCTCTGTGCATCTGAGGATTAAATCCTGGCCCCAGTGCAAACAACCAAGCATTTTCTGGTTGAATCCAGTGGGCCAGAATTTAATTCCACATTTTAAAGGCTCTTTAAATCAGCTGTGATATATAACCAGTCTTCTCAGCCTCTAAATACCTCAACAAGATTGGCAGTGCTTTGGAAGGGCCATGGGCAGGATTAATGGCAAATCCATAGGCTGGGAGAGAAACTGAGGAGCCCAGCCAGGGCAGAGCGAAGCTGCAGAGCTGGGATTGCTTCTGGCTGTGGCTGTGGTGTGCAGAAAGAGCTGGGAGCAGGTGAAGCCCTTTGCTTTTTAAACACCGAAATGCTGTTGATAGATTTCTGTTTGTGCATATGCCATTTGGACTGTGTGCGTGTATATTTATATACATATACACACATCCTTACCTCCCCACAAGTACATGCATCAAAATACGTATATTTTCTCAGCCTGCATCTTTCTGTACATTGCAAAAATACAGACAAAAGAATAAAATCAAGTCCCTTACCATTGCTAAGTCATCAGAAACTAATATTGCAGCTACTGGGCATTTTTTTTTCCTGAACTATCTCCACTTCAAGATCCTAATTTAATGATTTTTTCTGTAGCTCTTTACATTCTATTATTTATAAGAAACAATATTCAGTCCTCCCTTGACAGTATTTGCAGGGCTGCAGAAAGCAGTGCGGCAGAAAGGTGGTAGAACAATTTTGGTTATGTTTCCATAGCTACCTAGCTGCTAAATGTGGTTTATTCCATTTTAAAGTCAACCAACACACACACATGCACACATACGTACCCTCTCACACGCAGGCACTCGCAAATTACCAGATGAAGTATATTCAGACTAATCCCTGGTCTGCCTATTACAGCCTAATGTTCCTGCGATTTGTATATTTAAAGGGCTGCTTGCTGCATAAATAAATGGGAGGGCAGTGTTCCTGCTGGATATAGCAGGATGATAAACATATTGTTTCTTTCTTGCTCTCCTCTCCAACGTGTGTGTTCCAGTCGGTCGCTGTAATATTATTATGGATATTTTTACCCAGCCGCTGTGCGTGGAGGAAGTCGGAGGTAGGATGGTGTCCTCTCGTGGTAAATGGCATTTCTGCAGCCTCCGAGCTGAATGGTGTTAATAGCACCCATGGAGAGAAATGGGGGGAAAAAGCGGGGTGTCCTGGAGCTGCGTGGGTATTTTAGAGACAAACCTCTTTGGCTGGAGCTTCCTACTTCTGCAACCACATGCAAAGCCATCTCAGCAGCCCCCACGCCCCTGATACATCCCTATGACCTTTGAAGGTCCCTTCAAACCCAAAGTATTCTATGCTTCTATGCTTACATTGCACAGCATTCAATGTCAGGCTGGAGGCCACTGGTTGCACTTAGTTTTCCAAGCCCACCACTGATTTGAGTTGAAGGAAGAAGAAAATGAGGCAGGAGGAAAATAATGATTGGTTCCAGATTTCTAGAACAGAGGAAGTTTGTTGTTAGGAAAGTGTGAATGGCAAAACAGTGTTTCGTCGGATCCCAGAGGTTGTAATGGTGGGCAACAACACTGCTTTCCACAAGGTAGAGGGGAGGGAAGGGGTGAAGATGTAAAGAGTAAGTTTAAGGTGACCTTCAGAAATGCCTAACCTGTCCCCTGGTACCCCACAGGGGCAGCATCCTGCTCCTCAAGGGGATGCTACAAAGAGTTGGGAAGGGAGGAGGCATCTCTTTGTCCCCCTGTACCCTCCACACTTGCTGCTCTGCCTCTGCACAGCAGTGATTTTATTGTCCACGAAGGGATGTGAGGACGACAGGTAGCCTGATAGCTCCCACTGCCTCCTTGTTAGTGCTGTGCATTTGCAATGTGTGCTCTGATGGCTCAGCCTTGACAGCGCCCTGGGGCAGGTAGTGTCCATTCCTGATGGAGCTGAGCTGGCTTTACAAATTCTTCCTAGCCTTGCTAAAGAAAGAGACCTGTAGCTTGGGCATCTGATTGCTCTGGAGAGACTTTCAGGGATCACTCCCTCCCAATTACACATTTTGTAGTGCTTTTCTAGTAAGCCTGCTCTCTGTCTCTGTGAAACGGGACAAGTAAAAGCCAAAAGCAGAACAAGAAATAGCTACAGACAGGAACAATGGGTGGAGAGTCCATAAGAAAACAAGAGAAGGTTAAAGACATACCTAGCAGGAATTTCCTGCCTTAAGGTTGAACTTGATGATCTTAAACGTCTTTTCCAACCCAGCTGATCCTGTGATTCTATGAGGAGGGTAATACATATTTAAGGAGGGTGTAAAGGTTGTGTGTATATATATTTGAGTAGGGTAGCATTTAGCTCCTGTCCATCCACACTGGTCCAAGCATCCAGCCCCCACTCCCTCACACACCTCTGCAGCGTTATCCTTTGGTCATGCCATGACTCCTGAGAACTGCGTGGGGATAGTGGATGTTGGAGCAGCGACAGCTTTTACTGTGAGATGACGGTTAGTGGCATTCAGCCCTCTGCTGCATCCTGGCGGCCCATGCAACCCCTCTCAAGGGATGCTCTGTGGTAAACCTGTGCCAGAGCTGTCTTGCTCCTCTCAGCATGGTTAGTGATTGCTTGTACACATCACCCTGCAAGAAATCTCTGTGGTATTATCAGTTTACCAATATTTTCTGTGCCCTGTTACTTTTTTTTCTCTCCCTGTTTCTGTGGAGTAGGAAGTGTGGTCATGGTGATGTTATCTTCCCCTCCAAAGCAGCAATACTGTTCAAGTTACTTCTAGATCTCAACAAAAAGATCTCATAAGCGGCTTTTTGCAGTGGCAGGGATAGGGACGTTTTACCTGAAGTGGAGAATTTTTGTCACTATTTTCTTTCTTTTCTTCTGCTTTCTTCTTCTACTTTCTTAGCAGAGTGAAAACCTGCTTTATTAGCATTTGTAACCAGGTGCAGAATAAATAAACCACCATTCTAAACCAAACTAAAACCCTCTGACCATCCTTCATCTGCTCATACTTCTTGTTTTGCAGATTCCCTCTGCTCCACAAGGTTTCCTGGAGTTTGCCAAGATGCCAGGCACAGTCACAAATTCATCCTTCTGGGTTGCCTCTACTGCATAAGGAGGAGTAGCAGAGAGTTAGTGGGATACCTTCAGGTGAGTTGCTGGGATTCAGCTCAGCCCCATGCAGCTGTGCCAGCACAGGAGCACTGTGGCTGTTTCTGCATGGAGAACGCATCTGGGCGAACCTGGTTCAAGGCTTGACAGATTTTATTGTCCCAGCTATATTCCTTCTCAGGCACAGACCTACTTGTGTACCAGACCCAAGCTGCTTTGTGCACCAGCTGTTTGGGTGCCTGGGCTTTTCCTGGCTTTGTGGTTAAGATGCTCCCACCTTTCTTTGTGAGCTCTTTCCATAGTGCTAAGCAGTTAATGATGCTCAGTGCAGGGCCAGCCTGTTCTGCCATGCAAAACTGGATCCATTTTTCTTCCCAAGCTGCTGCAGTCGCATCCTTTCATAGAGTTGCTTTTCACCTTCGATTGCCATATTTTTCACACCTTTCTGTGCAGGAGATCACAGAAACAACCCCAGGGCTGGTTTGGGCCAGACTGATGGCTGTGGGCATGAGCTGCTCACATGGTCACCACCCCAGGCCTTGGTTGTGGACCCTGATATGCAAACAACATATGCATGAAAATGAAAAACTGAAACATTAATAAGGACAGCCACAGCAGCCCCCAATTATGTTATTTTCCTCCACAATGTGAGATGTAATATTGGACCAAGAGACATTGTCTTTAATGCAGGTGTCCACTTTGTGACCAAGATGTTAACTCGCTTATTGTTGACTTGTCTTGGTGTTTAGGGACATTTGTCTTTGTTGCTTTCTGTCGGACCTGGATGGGCTGGTGATAAATCAATTCCCTATGGCCATGGTACTCTTCAGTGCCATCATTAAGTGTGATTATAAGCAATAGCAATAATCATCGTGTCACTGTTTCCAAAGCAAGTTTTGATGTCTTCGTATTGGCACTCTTTCATCTCCAGCTCCCCAACAGCCAGATGCTGGAGGTCAGTGTGTTTTGCTGGCTCTGTAGTAGCAGGTAATAATCTTAAAGCTACAATATTGTCAAAGGATTTCACTGCAGGTTCCTCTTTGGCAAGAAACAGGTAGCACATAAAGATTTATTCCTGTATTTTCTGCCCCTTTTGCCACCAGCGCAAGGCAGGAAACTAGTGGAACCTGGCAGAACACAGCTTTGGCTTTTCTGCTGTGGGAAAGGGATCCCCTTTCCATTGCCCTGGGAAATGGCAGAGTTGATAGAGAAAGCTGCTTCCATGCAGCAAAGACACGGCTGGCTGAAACACTCATCCAGCCCTCCCCTCTGGATTAAGGAAGGCTTTTTTTTTTTTAATCAGTTCAATGTTTTACAGCTCAAATTCAAATAAGAGCTTAAGAGCTTAATGAAACATAAGGATGTGTTGGCATGGATGTGCCATTTTTCCTCTCTGTGCCTGATGAGCCTGTGCACAGCTCTGCTTGGTGTCAACCTGGGGAGGAAAATACCTGTGCCTCGCAATCACAACCTGATCAGGTATTTCCAGGCTTTTCATTGGCTTGCTGGGAAGGTGAGACACGCAGGCAGACCTTCAGCTAGTCAATCAGGGTTAATCCTCACAGGGTCGTGCCATCTTAAACTCACTGACCCAGTCTGCCTGGCAACCCTTTGCATGGTTTCTCCCTCTTCCCCAGTGCTAAAGTCTGTGCCTTTATAGGTACTAGATGCAAGGGGTCCTCAGGGCTTTTGGAAGCTATTGTAGGGTGCATTAAGAGCCATCCCAGGTTCTGCCATTCCCAACCTGCTTCCAGATGGACAGTGCTGCCTGAATTTAATTGCAAATAGGTGCCCAGTGCATAGGGAAGCTTGTTGCTATTCAGCATCGGTGATCAGCCACTGTCTGCTTCTTCACTTGGAAGCCTCTGAATCCCAGTGAAGCCTGTGGCTTCGTCTCTCTTTCTCGGTATCCTCCACTCTTGGATGCCTCTTGTCCTCCTTTGCCAGCCTCAGCAGCTGCCCCCCCTTCTCTTTCTCTCCCTCTGCATGCCCAGCTCATATCACAGAGCAACTTTCCAAAGCAAGAACCTCTCCTTCCACCTTGTAGTTACTGTGAGAAACAGTGATTGTCAAAGAAGCCAAAGAAAGCCCAAGACACAGATCACATATCAGCAAAGGTGGCTTTCTCTGCCCGCTGTGATGTGTCCTATGGAAGTGCAACTGGCTATTGTGCTATAAGGTCAGAGAACAGGGAGTATCTAAAGCCTGGATTTAAAGGCAGAAGAAAGGGTGCTCCATTTGGGGAAGGGAGACTCCTCCCAGGCTTCTGGACCAGATCCCCCCAGCTGGTGTAAATAAAGAAGCGCTAGACTGGTTTACTCTAGCTGCAGCTGCTGTAAAATACTTTTTCCAAAGCATTTTCCTGCCGAGTTGGTTTTCTTTTTCTACTTTCCTCCAACTTAAAATGTCACTGCTCAAATCCAGACACGCAGCCCGATCGGCGACTAGCAGCCAGCAGGATGGCTAAGAAACATCAGACCCAGGCTGAGTTCAGAGACAGAAATGCTGTGCTTCCCATGAATAAGTCCAACCTGTTCTCTTTCCCAGCACTTCCCATACCCTTCCTCCAGGGCATGCAGCAAGGATCCCTCAAAGGCACAGGGCTGTTGAACCTGACAGCTGGCAGATGTGCCAGATCGAGCTGGAAGGAGGAGCATCATCTTAAAGGATGCTTCTAGCGCTGGCACGTGCAGCTCTCTCAAACGTCCCTGCTAAGCCTCCGTGCCTTCGGTGTCATGGTGCAGCACTGACATGGGGTTGGCCACACCAGCTGGAGGGCACGGACCTGGGCTGAAGGGGTCTCCTTAAGCATTCCTGGTGCTGCTGGCTAGGTGAGCTTGTGTTTAAAGACGTCTTCCTCAAAGTCAGCCATCTGTGCTGTTTTCACTCTGAATGATAAACACTTAAGGGTCACCTGCTTTCTTTAATCTCCTCTGGCTTGTATTCATATGAGCTGTGCATCATATTAATTATGCTTCTTTTATTCTTGTCTGTGCCAACACGGGGGTATCATTACTGCTATTGCTTTCTCTTTTCATTATTGGTATGCTCTCAGTCACCAGTGCCTAATATTCTGTACCACGAGAGTACACTTTCCTGATCACCTTCCTTCATTAAGAAAACTTAATTTTAGTGCTGATGGGAAATGAATTGGATTAAAGAAAACAAACCACCCTAAAACAACCATGAGGCTTCTGGTTGGATTAAATATTAAAATTAATAATCCACTGCTGCATTCAGCTCTGTATTTATGTTAATATTTAATTCAATAAAAGCCCATGTTTTAGAACATTTCCCCATTTGTTTAAAGCTACAGATGAAATTGCAATTTCTGAATAAAGTAGAACAATACGTAGGTAACTGTTGTATGGTAATGAAGGGGAATGGCAGCTAAAAAATCTTCTACATGGCAGGGAGGGGAGGTTTCAGCAGCGGGAAAGGGAGTGGACAGCAAAGCTGCAGAGGAATGCAAATCCTGCTTGCTGGGGGAAAGCTTGACAGCTAGAAAAGAGGCTGCAGGTTGCGAGGCAGCAGTGCAAAGCCCAGGGACAGTGAGTGCTCTACATGAGGCAATCACTTGGCTTCAAAATGTGTGCTGCCACTGTTGCATGGGGTTTTTCCTTTGTAGCATCAAAGCGCTTAATGATGTTTGCCCTTGGGAAGGATAACTGCTGGACTGCCAGTGAAGATCCAGGTCCTGGGCTGGGGGTGTATCCTGGCTGGCAGGAGCACATCTCCATGCCTTGTAGGTTCACCACTGCTCGTGTCTGGGATGTTTTCTCTAGCAAAGCCTGCTAGCAGAAAAATGGTCCAGTGAGGGTGTTGCCATACAAAGTCTGAAATTTGGATAAGACCTGGGATTGAATGAGGATGTGGAGTCTGGTGTGAGGCTGGTCCCAGACTGAGTTTTCTGTTGATGGCTTTGAGATGCCCTGGCTCCTGCTGGAAGTACCAGGCAAGATGAGCTTTAGTTCATTTCCTTTTCCAGTACCGAATCAAGCTTGTCTGAAGTAGACCTCAAGCACTACTGCAGTCCTGGGGTTCAGGACATCAAGCATTCCAAGCATGGCAAGGTAAACCGAGTCCGGGAGGAGAATCCACTGCCTGGGAGGTTTCATGTTTCAGCAGAGAAAATCAGCTGGGAAGGACTTCAAAAGTCCTGCTCAGTTGTTCTTATTTTCCAAGGTCTGGAAAATGGATGTTCTTGCAGAGGCTGGTGCTGGGGTTTTGGCTATCGGGAGATATTACAAACCCCCTTTTCTTTCTCAGGATAGCTGTGATCTTGAAAACCAGAATAATTATATTGTCTGATGTTACGTGGGGCATGTAGCAGTGATCCGTAAAATTTAAGTGCTTTGGAAGTGAAGTTACAAGTGAGTTTTCTAAAGTTTAGATGCACACCCAAACTTCCTTGAACCTTTTGGGGCCTAATTAAATTTGAGGGGATTTATAAAAACCTGCATGGAAGATAATACTTTTTTCTATTAAGAAACTGCTTCATAAAACAGATTATGTGTAAAATAGAAATATGGGCTTTGCGAAGAAAGAGTGAAAAGACACTAATGAGCAGTGTCTGAGTGTTAATGAATCATATTAGCATGCCATTACCTGTGAAGATTATAAATAGACCAACCAGTTTTAGGTTTCTTTTTCTCCAAAGAACCTGAAGTGATTTCTGAAGGTGGCCTGATGCAGTTAGTCCTGTTTTGTAGAACAGGAAACTAGAGCAGAAGTGCATCACTTGCATTCACTCTCAAGCTTAGGTGAAGGTGACAATGTGAACATTGTGGTTGTATTTTTATATGGTACGCTTTGGCCTTTGGGCATTCAAAAAGTGCCAGGCACCATCCTGACCTCTAGGTGTGGAGGAGCTCTTTCACCTGCCTAGAGATAGAGTTGAGAAGCTCACAGCTCCAGCAAGTACTTCCCTTCTTAGATACCAAGTGTTTTGTTCCTCCGTAGACCTTGAGTGGACTGTGTACTCCAGAAAGTATCCTACATGGGTGATGGGAATGGGTCCTCAGGGCACTTGGCCGGCAGTGAGTTCCAGGGCTCTGCTGACATCAGAACTTGTCCCTTCTGCGTGGCTGCTGACGCCTGCAAGCAGTCCCACCAGTCAGGCAGTCTTGGTTAGGGGATCAGGGCTCTGTTTTATGTGGTACCTGCGGTTTGTTGATCACTGTTTAAAGAGACAGTAAGGCATATCTCTCCTTCATCATCATGTCATCCTCAGCCTGTTCAGTGGAAGCCAGGAGTGATTTAATTTTTGCTTTCTTGCTCTCTTCAGCTCTTCTGGGAGCTGGCATTGACATCCGTGATTGAGAAGAATCCCAATTATAGCCAGATAGGACTAGGAAAGATGGGCTGTTAATGGTAATATCATTAAATATATGTTCATGGATGTCTTTGTCACCTCAGATGGTGCTGTGGAAAAGGAAATAATGGCATTTCACTGGGGCTTAGCCTACAGAGATTGAGTTTGAGAAGGAAGGTAGAAAAGGGACAAAATGCCAGCGTGCTGGGGAAGAGGTAGCACAGCTCAGAGGTAATGCTGGGTCACAATTGCTGGGTCTTGTTATTTACAGCAAACCTCCCTGTTGCAGTGAATGGGCACATTCAGTAATATTCTGGATAAAGAAGCTGGGAAGAGGCGCTACTAATAATTGTGAAGGATGTCATGAAGGAAGAACCAATGTGTTTAAACATACGGGCTGGGATTCCTCTTGCCTCACCCATCATGTAAAAATTAGGTGAGTGCTTGTTTTAGGTCTCTCTGTAGTCTGTGCAGAAGCAAGTTTCTTCCAGAAGATGATTTGTCCTGTCCCAAAGGGAGTTGCACTGCCTGGTGTTGCAGACCTGGGAGGATAAGGAGCGTTCCCTGCATTCTTCCATGGAAGAGCTGTAGTCTTACCAAAAGCCACGGGGCTTTGTCTCTGACGTCCTCTACTAATGTATGCAGATTCATGAGCCACGTATGGGTGAGCTGAAAAATGTAGCTATTGCATCACCAAAGTGGAGGGCAGATTCTGCAGCATAAGGTTGGAGTAGAAAACAGTATTTTCTCTGTCCTTTTGCCTGATCAGTTACTGTTGCTTTGCATCACTGCCTGGTTTTGGGATTTTTTCCCTTCTTTTTTGGAGGAGTGTGAATGTGTTTTACACCTTGAAGCACCTGGATTAACACCAGCTTGCAGAGACAGAGGTGGGCTGGGACATGGAAGCAGCCATTGTTTTGGGCTGGACTCATGCTCTGCTCCCACTGTGTTGCTCATGCTCAGTTGGGCCAGGATGAAAGCATCACTTGATTGGAAGGTGTTATCTCCTTCCAGGCTGGAGATCCCAGCATGCCCTTGCAGTGGAAAGACTCTCACTTGGGTGTCTTGCTATTTTTTCCCCTGTATTTTTGAACAGATGAGGTGAGAAAAAGGCATCGATGACAATATTTTGTCTTTTACTGCTGGAAGCAAGGATGAGTTGCTTTGTTTTACCAGACGTGTCTCTGCAGGCTCCTGGCAAGCTGTCCACAGACTGCAGTCCATGATGGCTGTCCTGGGGAGCGGGAGGGCTGTGACACTACGTGCTGAGGGAGAAGGCTTTTTTTCCTCTTCTTATTTCATATATGCCTTTGGAAAGTCTCCCATGTAATCACAGCCCTCATCCTCATCCTGCTCCCAAGGATTGCCTTGAGGGCAGCATGTAAAGCTGAGATTCCTGCAAGGAGATGAAGGTTTATCGATTTCAGGTACTTGGGGCTCCATAGCTCTCCCAGCTCATCTTGCCATGTTTATAAATGTGTTTGAACTCAGGCTTACAAGCTGCCGGTCAGATCTCCTGTGCCAGGATACACAGGTATCTGCTTATGAACGCTTCTGTGCCATCAGGGAGATGGTCCTTAGGAGAGTACCAGACTGGGCAGTGGTCCTTGCGTTTCACCTGCCCCCCTGTGAGCACAGCATCCATATCCTAAAACATCCTTAGAGTCCTAAGAAAACCCTTAGAGTCCTAAAAAGTCCTTTGATTCAGAGCAAGCAGCATCTTCCTTCCTGCAAAGAGAGATGTAGCAGAATTGCAAATGTTCAAGCCCACTAGGATTTTGCTACGCATTCAGCAGCACTGCGTAGGGGTTTTTTTCCACCTTAGGGGTTTAGGCTGCACAGCAAGTCCAGTAATGAACTGTTACTCTGGAAAATAAGACTTTCATTAGGTTAGGATTCTGCCAGGGTATTTGCGTTCCTTTATAATGAACCATGATATTGTGCAAAGCCCTGGTGTGGAGCAGAGCGCTGCTTATCTCACTGCTATCATTTACCCACTTATCATGATCAGATACCCTTGCCTCAGTCAGGTGCTACAACTGGAAGAAGGGAAGAGGACCGTGGTAATGTTTCTTTATCACCAAGGAGATTTTGGGGGGGTTTCAAGACAAGCACAAGTCAAACAGTGGTTTTAACTCTTAACTGCAACCCTGCCTTCTTGTTACCGATCTCCTATAAAGAAATGCTGATTTTCTTCTTTTCTTTTAGGTGTTTATTATCCATCACTAACAGGTACTGAAATTGCAATGCGTGAGTCTTCTGGTGTGAAAACATTAATAACTGCTTTGGCTAAGCGTGGAAAGATCATTTGTTTTACAAATACACAGAAAATTCAGGCCGGCTGGGATTAAAGCACAGTGTTTCTTTGTAGGTAAAGGCTTTAGGGCACGTTTTATCATGAGAAAGAATTAGTTTTACATAGATCTGTGCCTCCACAAGCAGATGTGGCCGGGCTTCTCATCCACCAGCCACAACCTTAAGCCACAGGGCTGGTAAAGCAACACATTTAGATAAGCAAGCCATGAGCATGGGGGGAGGAACTATTTTTTCCCTATCTAAGGGTCTTGGTCAGAATCCATGCTTTCTTCCTGCATTTCCCCTTCATCTGTGCATGCAAGGCTGGGCAAGGTCAGATCCCGCCATGCCACTGCTATCACCTTGCACTATCCTCATGTGGCTGTGGCACCTCCTCCCTCATCCCTCCACCAGCTTTTGGATGCTCTCCGTGCACCTCACCTCCAGCAAGGACAAGGAACAGTAAATCCCAGCAGCCTCCTAAAAAAACCCCATTTTAATTAAAAAGCCCCATCATAACGGGAGCTTTAAAGGACATGAAACAAAACAGGTGTGGAGCTCTGCTCTGCCTCCCCTCTCCTCGCCTCCCCTCTCTCTGCAGTGCTCTTCAGAGCAATTTTCATTTAAAGCTTTTTTGATTTCATCAGCTCTGGAGTCCATCAGCAGTTTTCAGTGCGGGCCACGTAGGCAGCCTGCTAGGGATGCTACTCAGCTT